>JAABNX020000052.1:7742174-7758749 GCA_015163995.2 Mormyrus lacerda | reverse complement strand
AATCGACCTGCTATCATCTGATACCGTAAGTTCGTCCTACCCCTCGGCTGCCGACTGTAGCGCTTTAAACATACTTAAGAATATCGAGAGGGAGGTACCCTATATCATCTGCTGTCGGTTTCCTCCTCAGGGCTGAGGCTCTTCGTGTCACCAGTATCTGCGGCGTAAGAAGAAGCCTGATCTGAAAATAAGCTCAGTGCGAAAATAGATCTGGATCAGGGACATCTGATACGCAACCCCAATAAACATGGGAGACAAGCGAGGTCTGATATACTTCATTACCGGAGGCTGCGGCTTTTTGGGGCAGCATCTGCTCAGAGTCCTGCTGGAGCGTGAAGACAGAGTGACAGAGATCCGCCTGTTTGACAAGCAGACCAGCACGGACCTTGAAGCGCACAGCACAGGTGAATACTGTTCTTTAAGTTTACTTTGTAATACCGATTGCTGGAATAAGAGAGGAGTTTGCTGTGGTATGATTGTATTTAGCTCATTCATGTTCATGTTTACAACTTTGTAATGTCATTAAATATGTATCGACCTTGATCTTAAGTGCCCCGTTATCTGCGATCGGTGGAATTGCGGTTATTGCTTGCGCTGTTTTGTGAGTTAGCAAGATGGTGTCGTAAACGGTTAAAGGGTGGATAGGGCGAGCAGTTAAAATGCTACGGATGAGCTGGAATTTGTAACCGTATAAATAATCACAAGCTCCCAAATATATAGGGTGGAGATTGGAAAGAATAATTGTTCAGTGTTTTAAATGGTCGTAAAACTGCCATAATTACATATGGCATGATCATGGATACCGGTATGTACTTATAATGTCACCGCCTAACTACCATATAACCCCCACAGTCGTATGAGTGCTACCGAATTAGCTATGAGCACAGTTGCGTAATTTTCATCCAAAATGACTGAAATACAGTAAATGTTGTAACTGCTGAATATTCGGATGGACAGTATGGCCTAAAATGATATGGGATGTTTTCATCCATCTCCCAAAGCAGGGAGTCTGGATACAAAGAGTAAAAAATATCGCATGGCAATGCCCTGACTCACTATTTCATATTCACTCATAATAATAATGATAATAATAATAATAATAATTATTATTATTATTTACTTACTGAGTATTTACTTATATGTCTGTCTTGAAGTCTTGAAGTCTTTCAAACTATGACTGGTACTTCTTAACATTAAAGACAGGAGAGACAGACATGGCAATGCCTAGACTCACCATTGGATATTAATTTATCATGTGTATTTTTAAACCTGTGCTTTGTACTCTGCCGCTCACTGGCCAGCTGTGGCGTGTCCTTTAACAGAAGAGGGTGCAGCAGGCTGTCCCAGCACCCTGACTCTGCTGCCCATCCAGCTGGGTGTGAAGCTGGCTCTGATGACCAGGAGTGTCCTACGTGGGCAGCAGATATGGGAGGGTCTTTGTCACACCGAACGATGTGCTGTGGGTTTGGGTCTCCTTCCCCCCTCCCTTGTGGAATGTCCTTCCCTGAGTCCCCTGAGCCGCTGTCACCAGAGCAGCTGATGGGGGGGGGGGGGGTTTGAGCTGCATCCTTCCTTTTGCAGCTCGTCCTGTGGTAGCCTCCCCCCTCCCCCGGTGTCACTTTGGATGTGCCGTTTCAGATGCTGTTGCACTGGAGCGCAGTGTTCTGCCAGCCTCCATGCAAACAGAGCAAAGTGCGAAGTTCAACCCTAACATAATACCTGGAACTGCGGCCATTACCGTCAAGGCCGTTATGTATGTCGCCGACCTCTGAAAATGAACGGAAACCCGGCCTTAAGCGCTAACTGCCCTTTCGGGTCCCATAATGTAATTCTGCATAGATGAGATGGGCAGTTTCCACCCTTCCCGTGATAGATTGAGCTGCGCTGTTCCAGGGCTGGCCGCTTCTACAAGCAGTGTTGTAAGATGACTTCCCCCGCAGCGAAAGGCCCCCACTTATCACAGCTCGAAGCTGAAGCTGAGCAGCAGTGTGAGATTTGATCTGGGGGAAGGGGGGGGATTCGGTGCCGTTGGAAATGTGTGGAATGGTGTTTTTTACCGATGTGGAAATGAGAGGGGTGGTGAGGTCGGCATGGGAGCCTCCTGTCAGCCTCGTTATCCTCATTTACCGTAACTGGCAGCGTGGGAGTCGGAGGTAGGCAGGTGATTTCCCCACCCCCTGATTAAAATAGCCCCTGATTTTTAGGGCATGAACGGGTAAAGCAGTTCATCTTGTATTCCTGTGGCTATTTTGCTACTTTAGTTCCCATTAATGCAAAAAGCTGAATTAAGAAAGAGGAAATTTTGAATAAATCTTAGTAGACTGCTCTCCATCTATCTAAGTTATGAGAAACGAGCTGCTCTTTTCTGGAAACTGAAACCAGCGTCTGGTTGCCTCTTGGTTCATAGTGTCACGCGCAAACTGCTCAAGTCTGCTTCTCTTTCCCACAGAGCGGGTGAAGGTGCTGGTGATACAGGGGGACATCACGGAGCCCAGGAGCATTCTGGAGGCGAGCCGGGGTGCCGACCTGCTCATCCATACAGCCAGCCTGGTGGACGTGTGGCACAGAGTGCCCCAACAGGCCATTTATGCGGTCAACGTCACGGGTGAGTCCCGGGTATCGGAAAAACCGACGGGACTCCCTTCAGTTTAGCCCCCCTGCATGTTTTCTACAGAGGACTGGTTTCTAAAACCAAATGGGTTGGGCTGGTATTTGGGGGAGGAGAATTCTTAACACCACAGCCAACAATATAAATTTAGTGACACTGGTTTTCCACCCATGACCTGCTCTGTTTTTCTTGCGTTGTCTTGGAGTCTTGGATGTTTTCTCGAGATGGGGGTGTGCTGTTGCTTACTAGGAAACTGCCGGTCTCCTATACAGCCCCCCCCCCCCCCCCACCTTTTGGAACAGTATCTGCAACCCAGCTGATTTTTAGACAAAAAGAAGCTCGCAATGGGTGGGACACCTCGGTGCCCTGGTCCCAGTCACCATCACATTTTCTTTTGTACCTTAATCTTGCCATGCATCTCGAATTCTGGGCCATTCCTCTCTGCCGCTTTGATTTACTGCAGATAAATGTCTTCTCTCTTTCATTTCGGGTAAAATTCATACGCAAATATGCAATGTGAAGTACAGTAAATCGATTGTTTATCGTCCCTGGGAATTCACACACGGATGGGAATCTCGCCAAGATTCCGCCCGTAAAGTTGCAGTCGGGCTTTCCATTCCTCCTTTCTCGAAAGCACGGCACCATTGTGGTCACGCCGCCGCCTCGCACGGGGCATGTCACCTGAGCCCGCGGCCTTTGATCGAGTCATTCGCGCTGCACGTGGGTGTTCCCGAGTGGGCGTACTGCTTTACCTTTCCTTTAAGAAGCTAGATTGCTGGAAGATGGCATCTAACGCTTGTCCTTTCGTTTCGCAGGGACAATCAATGTCATCAATGCCTGCATAGAAAATAAGATCCCATATCTAGTCTACACCAGCAGTATGGAAGTAGTAGGACCCAACATCAAGGGAGACCCTTTCATCCGGTATGCCAGAACCTTCTAAAATCACTTGACATTGTCTACCTTATTCCTGTACCTCCCCCCCCTTTCCTCTGACATGCTCTTGGCTATCAGCAAGAATTCCAGATGGCTGTCACATAAATTTTCCCCCAAGAATGTGTTTTTAAAATATGTCCAGAGATCGGTTTTGCAGATTACTCTGACTTTTCATGATGTGGCTTCTTAAACGATGCTATAACTGCCTTTTGAGGCAAACAGGCAAGATTCTTTTCACAGCTGAGAGGCTTTTCTTGGTCCATGTAGAATGTGGCATTCACATGCTTGATGTGCGCGCTACCTCTAAGCATCTCTGTTTTTATGAAAATAATCATTCGACCCACTTAGATGTGTCAACAGACACTTGAGCCGGTCCTTCATTAGATACCAACCTGTCTTTGAACCTTAACACTGCACAGCTCTGCCCAAATATTTGATGCAGTGTAAGTCAACAGTGACCAGGTTCACAGCTGTACCCTGATCCCTGCTGGTGTGTTTCTGTATTATGTCATCACATAGAATTGCAATTACGCCATATCTTTGGGTGTTCCTGAAAAACCGGAATGTGGAGGCACATCCAGACTATGGCTCATCTTATGCAAAATGCAATTCCCTCCTGGGGCCTGTTTGGCTGGGTCCCGTTGCTGTCTAGGCTGTTCATCATGGATGTTTATTGGAACGCTTGCCCCCGAGTTCTTTGCATTTCATGTCGATTGGGATCAGAACCAGCTCTAGTTTCCTCTCATGCTGTGTTTCGATTCCCTGTACAAAAAAAAAAAAAAAAACCCTGGGGCACATCATGGTATGTGAGACGCGGAGCATTTTGTCAAGCCCTCCCTTTTTGTCACACAGTGGAAATGAGGACACTGTGTACAACGTGCGCCACGAGATGCCGTACCCCAGGAGCAAGGCCGAGGCTGAGAGGCTGGTGCTAGAGGCCAATGGCAAGAAGGTAATGCGACACCGTAGGACAGGGTGGAGCGTCACGCGATTCTCTCAACACCGATCTGACCTGGGGCGACGTTTATCCAGTTATTTCTCAATTTTCCGATACTCCCCCCTGTATCAGAGGGCTAGAAAAGTTATATTTTCCTGAATTAGTTCCAACAAGAGATTCTAAGCTTTTCCATTTATCGCAAGATCATTTTTTCCAGGTTTCTTCGGTGAGCAATGAGGAAAACTTTTTATTTATTTGTTTTTTTTTTGTCTTGTTAGTTGTGTAACACATTCTGCTATGAAAACTGCCTAAGGCTAATTCTTGCTTGCCTTGTCCTTTATTATGTCAGTGTAAGCCTGACATTGCCGACTTTCATTATCGCCTGGCTTGTCACCCATGAAGCTCTGTTGAATTCTAAGTTAAAGGTTGCCTGCTTAAAGGCCTTATCGCGCGTGTGTTCTGCAATGAGATAGCTGTATCATACTGGTACAGAGGTCATGGCTTATATGACTAAGCACTTTAGCATTATGATGCGGACCCTTCAGAACTCTGTCCCCCTTCTCCTTCCCCCATCTTTAAGGACACAAAATGCCTCAATTTACAGCCATGGCAAAAATTAAGACCGCAGCACTTTTTTTTCTCTCACTCATTTCCCAGTGTATGGGTGTGTGTCTGTAATATGTATGTTTTTTCCAAACTGCAGTCTGCTTTTTCTGTTTCTCATTAATGACGGGCTTCTTTCTTGTTTTATGGGACCTCAGTCCTGCTTCTAGAACTCTGCTAGCACTTTACACTGCTTTGTTTTTCTTTAAAGGTCACTTGAGTTCATCCTCTGATTCAGGAGAAATTGACGGATAAGTCAATTGTCATCTCTGGCATTTGAAAATTCCTTCCTCCCTTTACCTGTCTGGCTTCCGGTCGTTCCCGGTGTGTCCTGCTTCTCTTTGTTGTTTACTGTGTACTGATGTCTTTGAAATTTTGCAGCTGGCCGGGGGGGCTTCCCTACACACCTGCGCCCTGCGTCCCACTGGCATCTACGGTGAGCACCACCAGCTTATGCGGGAATTCTACGAGAAGGGGGTGCAGGCAGGTGGCTGCATTATCCGGGGCGTCCCACCCAACACAGAGCATGGCCGCGTATATGCAGGTAGGTCCCACGGCTCCACCATGACAGGAAGTGTATGAAGGGCGTGACGTTCACCCCTCCACACCTCAGCGTCAGAGACGGTGGAAGCTGCTATTGGCGGGTGTTTCTTTTGCCGACTGACTCCGCCGTTCCACGGATTCTCAGGGAACGTGGCCTGGATGCACCTCCTGGCGGCGCGTGCCCTGCAGGAGCAGCCCCACACGCTGGGAGGGGAGGTGTACTACTGCTACGACGACTCGCCCTATAAGAGCTACGAAGACTTCAACATGCAGTTCCTGTCATACTTCAACTTCCGCGAGCTGACTGTGCCACTCTGGATTCTGAAGCTCATGGCTTACGTCAATGACTTCCTGCGCATGGTTCTGAAGCCCGTGTACAACTACACGCCCCTACTGAACCGCTACACACTGGCCGTGGCCTGCACGTCCTTCACGGTGCGCTCTGACAAGGCCCAGCGCCATTTCCAGTACAAGCCGCTATACGACTGGGAGCAGGCTCGGGCGCGCACGCAGAGGTGGGTGAACACATTCCCAGTCCCAACCAAGAATGCCTAACGATGAAAACACTTGCCGTTTGGTTCTGGGCAAAGAGATGGAGATTTCCTGATTACTGTCAAGTTGAGGCTTGACATGAAGTGACTGCCCTCTATTGTTCTCATTCTCTGTTGTTCAGGAACAGTTAGATTGTATGTTGTTCCTTAGGCATACTAAATGGAAATGTAGCAAAAGGCATCTTTCATATGAAGTGTGACGTCCACTACCTTGGAGACAAACTATCCCTTTAACAACTGTCTGGTTTCCAATAGGAAAACCCGTAGCTATAAACCTACATCAGTTAGTTTCGCTGGTGTTTAATTAACCACTAATATTCCTGAATATTATTAGCTTTATACAATCTTATTAATTTGTATGAAATATTTTTACATTTAAAGTATTTGCATTTAATCCGAAATAACATATTTCTGTATTTATCAAATAGACTTATACAATTGTTATAGTGTCACAATACGTCTTGTAATTAATATTTATAATTTAGTACATAAGATGCAGTATTTAATATATTACTACAAAAGACAAAGGAGTAATGCAGAACAGTGTCACAGTAGCCATAGCAATAAGATATTTTGAAAGCACCATCTGCGCCTTGTGCTTTTGTTCGATATTAAATTCCATTGTCTGACAGCAACTTGTGGTCTTCAGTGAGGCTCATTCCCTCCTTACCAGGATTTCTTGGTTGTCAAAATAAATCCTTGTAATGAGACCTAAAAGCAGCACTTTTCCAGACTGCCCTGCTGTTGCCGCGGCGAGGATTTGCTAGTTTGCATAAACCTAAAATAATTATACTATACATACAAGTCCATGGTGCGTGTTGTGGA
Source organism: Mormyrus lacerda (assembly GCA_015163995.2). Lineage (NCBI taxonomy): Eukaryota > Metazoa > Chordata > Actinopteri > Osteoglossiformes > Mormyridae > Mormyrus > Mormyrus lacerda. The sequence goes on along the minus strand of JAABNX020000052.1, from coordinate 7,751,746 downwards.
TGTTGGAAAAATGCAGGTCCGACAATTGGTTTGTGAAGTTTCCGGAGCGGAAATTCATTTGTGTACTTTCTGTATGCGTTTGTAACAAAGGGAATAATGTTTTCCCGAAGCAAGAAGTGAAACTGAGAGATGGGAGTTCCCGTCTTCCACAGGCTCAGAGGGATCCCCGTGATGTCATTAGTTTAGTGGTTTTCCACGGAGATGTGATCAATATTTACACTGCAGTGAGGTGGTAACGTGGAGAGTATATTTTGTCTGACTCATAAGTTTAGAGGGTGAATTACGACAGTGGATTCCAGATCGCTGCTGCAGCTGGTTTATAATGTTACCATAGAAACCATACAGACCGGTCAGTTCTGAAAAAGGCTACCAAGAAGTGTCTTATATGAAGATTAAAGACTTATTCATTTTGTAAGTGTCTTCTTTGCGGTTTGTTACTGCAGGGGTGGGTAATCTTATCCAGAAAGGGCCGCTGTGTATGCAGGTTTTCGCTGCAACTCCCTAATTAGATTACTAATTAGAGGACTGATTGGCTGAAGGATCCACACATCTGTGTTTCAACAGCTGACCTAAAGGTTATCCCAAAATCGTACATATGCACTTGCACTTTGCGGATAAGATTGGTTACCACTGTTTTACTATATGACTTTCGCCACCCGGTGGTTAGGATTAGAAATGCAGTTTGATATTTTCATTGTAATGCTGAAGATACCATAGATATGGAAGTTACATGGTCACTTTAACGGGAAGGGGAATTTTATAATTTATTAGAGATGTCAGAGAAACTCCATGATATGAAAACCAAATCGCTGTCAGTGAACGGGTTTTAAAATCAGAAATAATTAAAGTCTTCTACAAATGGTATCAATTATAATAATGTCTGGCCATAATGTCTGGGCAGCTTTTCAGTGTGTAGCTTGTAACCCTGTGTGAACCTCCACTTTAGTCCCCCCCCCCCCAACAAAAACTGTGTGTCTGTTTCCACCCCATGACATATGGAGCTGTACAAATGATTAATGATAATATGTGATATTTGGAGTTACCAAGTTGTGTGTGTGCGTGCGTGTGAGTGGATGGTGTGTGAGTGTGTGAGTGGATGGTGTGTGTGTGCGTGTGTATGAGTGGATGGTGTGTGTGTGAGTGTGTGTGTATGAGTGGATGGTGTGTGAGTGTGTGTGTGTGAGTGGATGGTGTGTGTGTGCGTGTGTATGAGTGGATGGTGTGTGTGTGCGTGTGTGTGAGTGGATGGTGTGTGTGTGCGTGCGTGTGAGTGGATGGTGTGTGAGTGTGTGTGTGTGAGTGGATGGTGTGTGAGTGTGTGTGTGAGTGGATGGTGCCCTGTGATGGGGGGGGATCCCCCATCCTGGGTTGTTCCCTGCCTTGTGTCCATAGACTCTGAACACCCAGCAAACCTGAATAAGCCCAGTGGTTCCAGAGGACGACTGGCTAACAAACACACAGGTATCACAGCATGTTTCATTACACGCTTAGTATCATACTAATATGGACGTGAAATATCTGCTTACTATTATCGTTTGTGTGTTTGTCTCCTACTTCTTTCTTCTTTTTCTAAACTGGGCACCTAAAGGCTTTAGACCAGGGGTGTCAAACTCCAGTCCTGGGGGGGCGGAGTCCTGTATACAGTAGCTTAGTTCTCTCCCTGTTCCACCACAAATGATTCAGCTGAAGAGCCGTGTGGTAATTAGCACAAGGCGTTGAATCGGGTGTGTTAAACGAGGGGAAACCCAAAACTGTGCAGGGCTCTAGCCCTCCAAGCCCCCTGGCTTAGACCTTTCCTTGTCAATTTGTGTTAATTTGACACTCAAGCATCGAAACATCGCCCATCTTCCATCTCCCAACAGTGTCAACCGAGAGTCGCGACTAAACCCCGTCACCTTGTAGGTGTGTAGATTGCTGTTATATTATTCTTAATGATTTCACACGAACTGGAAAAAAAATGAACAATATGTCTGCAATATATATATATTCACAGGTTTATGAATGAATTGTGGTTTATCATGATTTTATTAGTTGCATCAGTACTGTACCAGATTAGCGGTGCGCTATCTGATAGATTCGCCCGCTCCACCTTCTCCGGACTTCCACTGAGGAGAGCTGACGTCAGCCCAGCCCAGCCATACTGCATAGTGGAGCTGCACCGTAAGCAAAATTAAAAATGGCTCAGTGGGCTATGCCTGTGTGTCTATAATCTGAAGCCTGCTGGTTCAAACCCAGCCTCATGTCTGCAGCTCCTTGAGCAAGGTCCTTAACCCCCAGCTCCCTGGACCCTCCCACAGGTGGCTGCCCTTCGCGGACAGCTTGCTCTACAAAGAGCAAGTTGAGGGAGGTGTAAAAAAGACAATTTCCCCACACGTATCAGTAATTATTGTTATTATTACACATATACAAATCCCCATAACATACACTCCATTGCACATAATTTTAGCCTTACTGGTTCAACAATAGGATAGATTGGAATACAAAACATTTTCTCAATCGAATACATTTGAAAGAAGGAACTCTGAAACGTCTGCCTGAGGACAGAAGTTGATATTCTTTATACAGAATATGTGAAGAGTCAGAGGAAATGTTTCTAGGCAATCTAATCATGCTCTTGTTACAAGCTTTCTGAAAAGACACCACAGGTAATACAATGATCTTTGAACAGATTTTAATTTGATCATATAATTTTGTTTTATTTTTTAACTGATAGGCTACTCAGCCAGACAGTAGTACAATAAAGCATGATCCTCTGAATCACAGAAGTAAAAAACAATAATTAATATAACTGCTAGCGCCAAAAGAGTTCAGTCTCCGAAGAAAGTAAATACGCTGTTGTAGATAAATTCTACATGAGGGGTCCATGAGAAATGTTTATCTATCATGATACCCAAATATTTATAGGCTGATACCAAGTTCATTTCTACATTATGAATTAACTTTTAACATTATGTAATTTACCAAAAATTATTTCCTTCGCCTTCATCTTCGCAGTGCTAATAGTGAGACCATTTTAATCACACCATTCAGCCAGCTGACATTTCTCTGATACAATATAGAATCATCGTACTCGATAAACAGTACAGAAGAATCATTTTAAAAGGAGTATTTTAAAAGGAATTAGTTTGGCATACTAGGGGAAACAATTAAAAAGGCCAATAGGATATTGGGTTACATCTCTAGGTGTGTGGAGTTTAAGTCAAGGGAGGTGATGCTATGATTATACAATTCCTTGGTGAGACGCCACCTAGAATATTGTGTCCAGGTTTAGTTACTTACCTTAAAATGCACATTGTTTCCTTAGAAAGGGTGCAACACAGGGTTACGAGAATGATTCCTGGTCTTAGAGGAATGTCTTATGAGGAAAGGTTAGCTGAGCTGAATCTGTTCAGCCTCAAGCAAAGGAGACTGAGGGGGGACATGATCCAGGTATATAAGATTCTAACAGGTCTGGATGCTGTTCAGCCAAATGGCTACTTCAGTATTAGTTTAAATACTTGAACTCGTGGCCATAGGTGGAAATTTGCAGGAGAATATTTTAAAATGAGTTTGAGAAAGCACTTCTTTACACAGTGTGTAGTTAGAGCGTGGAATAGCCTCCCTGTTAGTGTAGCCCAAGCTAAAACCATGTGTTCCTTTAAATCAGAGCTAGGTAAGATTTTAACAACTCTGAGCTATTAGTTAAGTTCTCCCCAAATGTGCTTGAGGGGCCGAATGGTCTCCTCTCGTTTGTAAATTTCTTGTGTTCTTAATCTAAAGAATATAAGGTAAACAACACAGGTGAGCTAATGCAACAGTTATATTTCTTAGGATGAAAATGTGATGTTTACATTAATTAGCTGAACGTGCAAAAAGTGAGCTGGGGGTTAAGGGCCTTACTCAAGGACCCCGCAGACATGCTGAGGCTAGGTTTGAACCTGTGCCCTTGTGATTACAGGCACACAGGCTTAGCCCACTGTGCCACATGCTGCCCCCAATAATAATTACTAACTCTGTCCATTCAGTGTGCATTGGAATTAATAGGCCAATAACTCTGAAATCAAATATGACACACACATGTAGTAAAGTTTCCTTTGAGCATTTGACTGTGGGAGACAAAATATAGCCAGTGAAATGGCTCAAACCACAAAAACAACTGCAGTGCATCTCTGTCTGTGTCTGAATACTGGACATCAAGAATCTGTGACCAAGAATTGCAGTGCTTGCTTTTCTTAAAAGATATTACAGGCAGAAACCTGATCGATATCAGGCTTTACCGCAGTAGGTTCTCCGATGATAATGCTTACAAAGTGGGGGGTCTGGGCTGGTCCACCATGATAAAATTTGCCGGGTGGGGGTGGAAATGTGTATGGAAATATTGGACAAATTGCATATTTTCCCGGATCGATATGGGAAACTTTTTTTTAAGGCTGGGATAAACATAAATGTATATGTGGTACGACAGGGCATGCGGGATGACAGTCTCATCACACTGAGGTGCGGGGAACTTCCTTAGAAATAGAAACTGAACTCAAGAGGACAGGAAACAAAAAGAGACAAAGGCAGGTCAACAACACAGGAGCTAAGACTTAAAAAGGTCAGGGAACACAGAGTAATGTAAGTGATATCAGTGAAGGGCATTAACAAAGATAGACACGGTCCAACACATGCAATGATTGACAAAGGAACAGGGCAAAGGGTGGCACATATATAAACAGGTAACAAGGGTTAGACGAGAAATTAATTACAATTAATACAAATAATTACAAAACTACATACAGACAGGGATAACTAAGCGGAAAAACCAGAACCAATACAGAAATACATGAGCTAAATAAACATGAGGCAACTGATAACAAAAATATCCAACACAGTTAATGCTGGCCTCCAGATAGCCTTGAACCCACGATGATAAGAGGCACATGGTGCTCAGCCCATCAGCCACACAGCACCCCAGTGAGCATAAGGAAACAACAGGGATTGAGAACAGAGCTAAAGCTAGTGGGAAAAGTGGAAAAGAATGGAATGTCTAGTGACACCTGCTGGCCAAATGGGGAAATGAAGGACAGGACAAGGCAGGGACTGATCCTGACAATTGGACAAAGGGCAAAACTCTGCTGTGGCCCGGTGGTCATAATAATAACAACTAGGGAAATTTTAAGGATAAAGCGTAAATCATTATCCCTTTATCCCACATCAAAACGACCTTTATTTGAAGTGAAGTGAACAGACTGAAGACAGACAATTGACAACTTCAGAGTAGATGGGTGTGATTATGGTCCTGTCTTAGGTACTTTCAGGAATAACTGCAAACAAACAATAAATGAATGAAAGTCTCAATTATAAGGTTATTGTAAGGTGCTCATGAAACATTTTTTTAAAAATAAAAAAAATTACTTCAGAAAAGCTGTTACTAGTTCTGTGTTCAGCTCCAACAAAACAATGCAAAATTATTTATTTAAACGGAAACAGCAGTGTGTTGAATATCCTCTCATGTTACGCAAGCATTGCAACTATGGCATAGGATTTCAAAATACTGTGATATGCTATATTACTGTAGTATCACCTAAGTCTAAACTAATAACTTTAAATCTGTTCATAATCTCACTGCACTGCTTGTTGTTCTGTTTGTTACACTACATCTGCCCTCTCCGGAACCGGTGCAATATCATTGCTGGCTGCATTCTTGGGATCTCAAACACAAAGCCTGGGTTGTGTCCGAATTCGGGTGCTGCATCCTTCTAAGGCTGTATTTGAAAATGGAATGTTTCACAGCGGTACAACAATGCTGTCCCATCTCGAAGACTCCTTCAAACGGGGCCCAGGAATGCGTCCTTATTTTGCCGAGTCGAGAAGAATCCACCCGATGGATCCTTTGCAGCCCAACATATCCAAAGATTCACTATCGCCTCTCCACAATGACTCAATGGATACAGAAAGGTCAAAATGCCAAGAATTTTTTTTTAAATAAATCAAGGAACATACTGCAAACAGGGAACAAAAACAAGGGTCTGTAACTGAAACACACCAACACATGATAAACCAAGAAAAACACAAAATAAATGTTAACTAATTAACAACGGACAAAACCAAACTCAAACACACCACAAAAGGGGAGACTGAACAAGAGCCAACTGCTTAGCCTATTACTGTAAGCTGCACGGCGGCCAGGGGAACAGGGAAACACTAGGAGTGAAGGATGCAGGATGGTCAGTGACGTCTGCTGGTCAAACCGGGAACACCCATAATGAAGGGGCAGTACAGCTGTTCCTGTCCATTTTTAAGTAACATTTTAGCAGTAATGTAAGGGATATAAACCAGGTACAGCCCGAGGACATCCCTTGGATGGGCTGCATCATGTCCCTGTTTTGTGGGCATCCTTGGGGCATTCATAGAATGACCCTGTTACTATGAACAACAAAGAAATCCTTGAAAAATAACTTAGTACAACAGCTTATGTAACCAGTGCCACCTGCCGGTACTCTGCATTTGTGTTGGGAGTATTTAGGAGTATGGGGTGCAGGAGAAAGGGATGCAGTACGTGCAAAGTACAGAAAAGGGCGCGCATATTATCCAGACTGACCATAAATGGGAAGAAACATAGAAAATAATATGAGTTAAATAGACAAATGAAAACATACCTGGTGGGATACAATTAGACATGGTAAATCTCCTCTTGCACTCTCTCTACAATGCGAAAAAATCCATATGCTTATAATATATGTAGGATATCCACACATAAATAGACATATTTTAACCCCGACTTATAATGCGTACTAGATCAAAATGATTATATTGAATAACTGCAGTGATTTATGAACCCGAGGGACCCTGACACATGATCCTCACCTCTTCACATGTGCGCAGTACAGAGAAGGGAAGAGGAAATTAGGTCACGATTCAAGATTCAAGAATCTTTATTTGTCACATGCATAGTTATACAGGTACAACATGCAGTGAAATGTATCCTGATTCGCTCATACTTTGTGCAAGTGACAAAGAAACTAGAAAACTAATTGTAAATAAATTACAGAGAGCGTAAACAGAAAAAGAAAAGTAACCTATGAATTTACAAGAGTGTATATACAAATTACAGGATGAAATAGGATATATCTGACATCTTAAAATGCTGCTAGGAGCAAAGAAACCCCAAAGGCATCCAGGCACAGGTGAGGATAGTCAACACGATCAACAAGAGCTACATGAGGAAAAGGTGTGATTGATTGGGGTTATGGAATGGCCAGCAGGTGAGACCTCTACCGGCCAAACGGCTTTGAACTTCCTTGAAAAAAACCACTGTGTAAAATCTGTTTACTTATATATACTTGTAAGAACAACTGAAATTCTCCATCAGTTTTTCATTTGTTTATTGAAATGCATAAAAATACAAAATACATTTAAAAAAAACACAAACACAAAGTCTTTTGCAAAAAGTTCAGTCAGTCTTTATTAGAATCAATAGGAGATTCCACACAATGATATGTAGGCCTAGTCAAGAAAACACAGCAGATAAAGTAATATTTTCCTATACACGTAAATAATAAGTAGAGTCAACACTGAGACGTTCCTCAACACAGTTTTGATATATGTAGGGGTTGGCATAAGAAATTAAACGGCAATTTTTTGAGAGTTTTGCGCAAGCTGCAGATCGCAAGCAAAGGCCAGCAGACAACACACAAGAAGTTCAGGGAATCGTAAATGCATACATCTATGTAGAGTGCTGGTTTGAAGGTCGCCAAGCGTGTTTACAGCAGCCTCTCATGTCATAACCTCGGTTAGAGGTGCTTGCTTCACTTGCCAAGGGGACCGAAAGATTTACACGGTTATTCCGGATCACTGAGAGCCTGTGCCACAATTTGGAAGGGTGAACTGCACTTTGAATTAATGTGATACACTAACAATTTTAGTTAACACACCTGAATATCACCACAGACACCTCTCTTTCTACAAAGTATACAGCAACATGACTGTTAACTCATTGGGACAGGAATTTACAATGTTGGTTTAATCCCTTTAACATCAAGGATACTGAAAATAGTATCGGATTACAGTTCAATATGCTTTAACCTGTCATATTTTATCATTTTATATACATTATCATGATACTAATTTGATACTATGATACTAATACTATGATTTGTTTACTACCTGTCTGGTGTAAACATTGACAGTGCTTTTAATCACCAGCATAAGCGGAATAAGGGCTCAACTCAGCACATGCAGCAAAATAGTGCTTCCATGGCAATAAGGACAGGTAACTTGAAACCATAAGTTTGAATTCTGGCTGTAAGTGAATTCCTTATAAACAAGCATCCCCACTCAGCCGCCATCTGGGTAGTAATTTTTATGTATTTAATTAGTATTCCTGTAAGCCATCATAATAAATTGTTTTTAAAAGGTTTCTTTATGTCATAGTAATATGGTCATCCTATGGAGGTTCTAGAGACGTCTCCTAAAAAGGGACATGGTGTGGCCATCCACTTGTTTTCTGAATAATAACACTTTTCGTTGATTGGACCGTATCAGTCGGAACTGGCTGACAGATTGTGCCTGATATAAAGTAATAATGATGTTAGGTTTGTGTACGATCTTTTCAGCGCCTCTTTGTTACGAATGAATTGAGCCGAGTCATAATTGAGAGCTGTTCTTTTTATCATTGTGTCCAAATTTCACTGCTTGCCCTAAATACACTCCACTCCCCTTTAGGTGAAAAGTGAGAACCAGCCAGTTGCAAGAGGCTGAAGTTGTTTCTTAAAGGCAGAATGAGCAGTGTTGCAAGAATTGCATTCAAGGCAAGGTGATTGTTATGGTGGAGCATGACAGAGTGTCATCCACGGTGTGGTTTACGAAAAATGGGGAATTTATTATCAACAGACTAAGAAACAGGAAACAAGAACTACTAGGTTATAACTAACATGAGGGAAAACGAACATTCTGTGTCTATACAAGGGCGGGCACGCACGCAGGAACAAACACAATGGAGAATTGAAGACAGGCACTTAAATACTCAGACGGTAAGGGCATGATGAGGGGCAGGTGTGGACCATTACCAATTGCATAAATACTACAGACTAGGAGGATTAATGAACAGGTGGGGATAATTAACAGAAGCTAAAAACTGAAACCCTAGGAATACAACTGAAACGAAACATGACCACAAAACCAGACACAGGCTGAGATAACCAGAAAAAAAGAACAAAGATCTATACAGAAAAACGAGGATATAATCTGAGGGAGAACCAAAATTCAAAATGTCCAACAAAGTGCAGGTTTTTGAGAGTTTGCAAGTGCATGCTTAGCCCATTCAGCCACACGGTGTCCTGGGGAGCAGGGGAACACACTAAGATTAGAACCGATCTTGGAAACAATCGGTGATGGGGTGGCAAGTATATGACGGGGATATGACAGCAACTTTATGTGCATAACACATTTCATACAGCGGGTAAATTCAAAGATGTAAATTCACTGACGAGACAGAGGGATATGGCGTCATCTTATATAATTTTTATCTCTTAGCTCAGTGGTTCTCAACCTGGGGCCCGTCACAAATGCAAATGCAGCCCGCAATGCTGACCAAAATAAAAAAAAAAAAA
>JAABNX020000052.1:7718859-7728959 GCA_015163995.2 Mormyrus lacerda | reverse complement strand
TTATTATTATTATTATTATTATTATTATTATTGATCGCTTTGTCGTCTCTTCCCCTCATCGTTTTAAATCTGACTCTTCTCTGTCAAACATTCAAAATGGAACAACACGTCTGCTTGGTTTGAGGGACGACCGGGCTGTAGGTGGGCAGATACCTGTAGGCATTGGGACCAAATGCAGTAAAACTGGAACGACCCCATGTTTTCTTTTAAATTTGATTGTTGTACTTATTTTTATTTTAACGGCCTTTTTGTATTTGTGGATTTTCCGTGTGTTTTAAAGTCCTCAGTAAACCGTAATTACTCAAAATGAAAATAGTGAATAATAAATCATTCCTTAACTACAGGAGATGAACCAGAATGAAACATACTTACATTGTAATGATGATGCTGATGACAACATTGATGATGATGATAATAGTTACAAATAATAAATAATATATTAAGTCTCATGGTCACAGAATGCCTGTGAGGTTTATTTAAGTTAAGATAAAAACCATCCATCCTTCATCTATCAGCGGTCTGATTTTCCCAGTGTGGGCACAGTAAACCAAGCAGGTCAGTGTAATGTGAAAGTGCCTTTTATGATTTGCAGTGTGACTCTCCATACTCCTATATATGTTTGTTTCCTGCTGGTGGCCAAACATACCGAATTTATGACTCTGAAATTACTTGTCTGTCGACTTGCGGCTGTGCTGAAGATGGCATCCATTCAGACTGTCCCTGCCACATTCCTGCTGCTCTCCGAGTCTCTTCTGGGAAATGGGTTTGTGAGCAGACTGCAGTGTATGACTGTCCTCCAGTTACCTTGGTGATCCTGTGTTATGCAGTAGGTTTAGGTCACGACCTGCTGTCAGTAGATCTACACCTGTACGGGGGGGTGCATTTGCCGTGCATCTAAATCCCCAACAGTGCCCCCCCCCACCCAGTGCAGTCCAGCTCAACAATAGGCAAAAAGATACTGCAATACGAAAGAGTTTCTCTTTATTCACAGTGGATGGAGCTGTTTTGTGATGTGTTACACTTGAGATGCACAGGTGGACCGGCGTGGGGGGGGGGGGTTGGGAGGCTGAGGAAAAGGGGGGGCGAAGAGTCTATGTTCTCTTTCGTCCACTTTTCCTCTCCCTCTCCATGGCGATTTGTTTCTCTTTCTCACTCTCGCGATGCTTTTAAGGTGCCAAGTCACTCCCACCGTTAACCTCCCCCCCCCCCACTATCCCTCAACTTTCTCTTTTCCCAAAAATGAGAAATGTCCTACTTTATAGGATCATGTCTAGCATAGTTCCCTGGCTGCGTGCCGTGCAGGACGAGGTTCTCCGTGGGTTGGCGAAACACGGCAAAATCTCCCACCGGCTGGAATTACTTACTGTTTTCCATTAAGCAATCAGTGCGCTCCCACAGAGCCTGCAAAGAACCATCCGGCAGGTAAATGTACCGCTCTGTCGGATTGCCTTCTGCGGGACTTCTGGAGACGCGCTCACTGGTGTTTGCGGGGAGTGGAGGAGATAAAGACGGGGTGATGCGGAGGAGGGAAGAAGAGGAATCTAAGAGAATGAGGGATGGGATTATATCATTTTATTGAAAATTTTCCCATGGGCCTCGTACTAGTTCCCGGTTACCCAGAATCCTCTGTGCTCTCACTAAAGGCCTCAGTAAAGTCTTTCTTTTGTGAGAGAGGGACGGCGAGAGAGAGAGAGTGAAAAAGAGGGAGGTAATGTTGGTGTGGCGGAGTGGTGGAGAACCAAAGGATGCAGTTTTCTTGTCTTCCTTCTCTACTCCTCCTTCTCTTCACCGTGTGTGATGACGTAGCAGATGTTCTTGTAGTCCACGTTGCCAGCCACATCGGGGGGGAAGGCGGCCCACAGGTTCTTCATCTGTGGGGGAGGGGGGGGTTTGGGGTTAAGAGTCACCATATCAGCAAAGACTAAGGAAAGTCAGGTCTGACACCCACATTGGTTTTCACCAACAGAGACCTTCCACTGAATATATTTTACTAAATTTATCTGGCACTATTGTCTGCAGCAAGTATGAATGTCAGTGGACTGCATTAAACTTAATAACAAACTCGTGATTTAGCACGTCAACATAGTAAGCAGATGGGAAAGGACTGGGCAAAAGTCTCACCTCCTCTGCGGAGAACCTGTCGCACTGAGTGGTCAGGAGCTCCTCAAGGCTGAAAGACACAGAGTGTATTACGCTCAGGAGGTCTGCACCACTGCATTGATACTCTACAGACTTATAAGAAACCTGTAAGAAAAGATTGGCACATGACTCACTGATACTCTGGTTGGACTATTAGGATACTCACAATTCCTTCTTGATGGTGCCAGTGTTCTGTGGGTCCAGGACCTTGAAAGCGCTCACGATGACGTCCTCCGGGTCAGCGCCTAAGAAAGAGAGGGGGCCACATTGAGCCAGGCGGGAATGTGAAAAGCATCTGTGTGCTGGAAGAGGCTTCAGAAGTGTAGGTGAGATCGGGGGGGTTCGGGGGGGGGAAGGGAAACCCACCCTTCAGCTTTTCGCCGAACATGGTGAGGAAGACGGTGAAGTTGATGGGCCCGCTGGCTTCCTTGATCATGGCTTCCAGCTCCTCGTTCTTGGTGTTCAACTGACCTGCGTGGCAGAAAAATGCGACGATTGGAAGTGCTGCAGATGCAAGCTGCACCTCGGGCTGTCCGCCAGACAGACACCTGCGCTGCTGCGGGCTGGGCGACGGTGAGGCCTTGCAGGTTCAATTCTTCTGCAAGGACAGCACCTTAAATGAAATGAAGTTTGGGGGTAGAAAACCGATTCTTACCCATGGAAGCCAGCACATCCCTCAAGTCGTCCTTGCTGATGATGCCGTCCCTGTTCTGATCGATGATTGTGAAAGCCTATAAGAGACGGGGGGGATTTGTGAGCATGGATGTCTGAGAAGAACAGGGTTTCTCACGGCCAATTTCCCCTCACGCCTTTGATCGCTTTAATGGGTCATCTTCCTTGATGTCACCGATAGCACTGAGTCCTGTATATAAATTCATTTTTGGATTACAGATTATGTCCATATTGCTTAAACATCTGAAGAGCTGCCTGGCAGGGTGTGTGCTGCCGTCTTGTCGGGCATGTCTGCTCCGGCTAGGACATACATGAAGTACTCCTTGTTCTTCCCTTAATACTTGAAACCTGAGATGACGACTCTGGGTCTTGGACTTAAAAGGCAGCTGGGAACCTCCCTCTGTGTGTCTTAAATTGGTCCCTGTGCCAAGTCAGACATTCCAGCTGTGGTATTCAAGAAGTAGGTATTACTTACATTTAACCTTCTATTAAACACATATATGTCTATATATACATACCCCGGGTCTCTGGGGTGAAATCACTCTCCCCTCAGTTATTATTATTCCCCATTCTGTCTTTCCTCAGTCGTCTCCTTTCCTGTCACTTGTCTCACTCACCTGCCTCTTCGTTTCTCCACACTGTTCTTTGTGTTCATTTAGTCCTGCGCTCTCTTTCTAGCCTCCTCCTTCCACTGTTACTCTCTCTCTCCCTCCCTCAGCTGTGTGTGACAGCTGCGACTCCCTGCGTCCCGAGGTCATCAAGAAGTAAGCAGAGGGCCCGGCAAAGGGGCGGAGCCTTCTAGAGTGTCGAATATGAGGTTACCGGGATAGCAGCTGTCATGGAGAAACTTCATCCATCATTGTGCTAAATGACTGATTAACTTGGCCACCTATCAAAACTCCCAGAGCTCTCTGCCTGACAGGCTACTTTAACTATGTGCTTAATTACTAGACATCAAAGTCTAGCAGAAGTTTGCCCTCCAAGCCAGTGAATCAGATCCCCCTGAGTGGGTGTGTAGAACCCACAGAGAGCTTGTGGGAGACTCTTACCTCCTTGTACTCCTGAATCTGGCTCTGCTCAAACATGGAGAACACGTTGGAGGTTCCACCCTCACCTTGCTGCCTCCTCTTGGCCTTCTTGGGTGCCTGGGGGGTTGAGTGAGACGTGCCATTCAACCCGTGGGTGTGGTAAGGACAGAGTGACTTTGTGGTCATGCGGTTCCCAGTGTGGTGACCCCCCTGGGAAAAGGTCCTTCCCGATACATTGTGTTAGAATAGTATGATTCACACTATACATATCCAGTCATGCTATTTTTACAGTGGGGTTATGCATCTGTTAATACATATCAAATGTTGAGAAAAGATATTGAAAAGTAACCCAAAATCAAAGTATGTTTGCTACTTCTAATGAATAAAAAACATCACCCAGAACTTTTAATTTCCCTTTTAAGCATGATAATAGCCTGAATGTGCTGTGCATTTTTTAACCATAAAATATGGTAGAATTCAGTAGTACAGCATGTTTCAAAACATGCCTTATGGGAAACCAGAATCGATACTGTAAAAAATAATTTGCTTTGGTGATTCATAATTTTTTTTTTTTTTAATTCTTGCCTTCATTATGATTTATTTCTGGAATGAAATCTAGTTTAAATATATAAATACAGACGCTCCTCTACTTACGAATGAGACACGTTCCGAACGGCTATTCGTAACTTGAAATGTTCGTAAGTCGTCATTCAACATCATTTTAAGGGTATACGCAAGTACAGATTACTAGGATAAGCTGGGAGTACGCACGCTACGCTGCTGCGCGGCGGGAGTAGCAGCCAGAAGTCGTACTGGGCATAATTGGCGCACAGAAAAAAAAATTGATGTTGCAGACAGGAAACACAATTTGGACTTACAGTCCTCTTTGTTCGTCTGTCTGAAAGTTCGTAAGTTGAAAGTTCGCTAGTAGAGGAGTGTCTGTATAGCTTGGTTCACCTTACACATTCACATTAACAGTTAATTATTTCCAGGTCAAACTGAACAGCAGATTTCCCCCCCCCCCCCCCACGTGTTGTTCTGCATTTTCAGCTTTAATTAAATTCATTTAAGATTTCTGGCTTATTCTAACTTTACATTCTGATTTTTTCTATTACATAAACCGTATTTTCTCATGTCTGAGAACAGAGGAGCACAATTGTAAAAGAAAAAAAAATTGACAATAAAAATCCCCGAAAACATTTAAAATGTTAAATCCATAAAAAATGAGACAATGGTGCGTTTCTGAATGTCCGCGCGTTCTCCGCTGTGGCGCCCCCCACAGGAGGAAGATGAAGGATGGATGTGGACGGGCCGGGCCGGGGTTACTCACCATTTCCGGACGGTGTGAGGAGTTGGAACGGTCGAAAAGAGAAGAAAATGTGAAGCCGCATGAAAGCACAGTTCCCTGGGGGCTTATATACCTCCCTGCAGCTGGGTTAACTATAGCTGCTCCTCAAGTTTGGAAGGGAAATCTCACAGCTGCTCAGAAATAGATCCATGTGTCTTGGAATGAGGAGAACATGATATTGAGGTCCGGGCTACACTTTAGTATCATGTGTGGACTAATATGGATATACCCAATATAAGGGGCTACTGGGCCTTACAGCAGACATCCCTTCATATGTCTTCACACCCTAAAAAATTCACTTATTCTTATTGGTCGATGTCTTCAGCTACAGCTGGTTCCTAGACATAAATTCTCTGAAATCTTATGAATATGACTGTCATGTCACTGGTGGCCTACTAGGCATTTGAACAGACGTCAGGCCAGAATACCAAAATGATTAGGTCTGTCATACACCATGCAACATGTGACACACCTTTGGAATTCATCATTATGCTACTTCTTTGGGTCAGTGTGACGTTGGCACTACAGTGTTTCAAAGACTCTGAGTGGTTTTTGTTTTATTTATATGTTGATCTGAGACAGCTGCATTTATCTTTATAACTCATGAATTGAGAGTCTGGGATAGCTGGACTCTCCTTTTCAAAATAAAAGCCAACGTTTCTCAGTGTCAGCAGTATGGTCACGTCTTAAACTACAAAGCTACAGCCTTTGTTTTTTCCTTTTTTTCTTAAGCATTTCCCAATTCTGTCCGTCTTGCATGCATGGGAAATTGGGGGTCGGATTATCAGATACATATAAATGCAGTTTGTTAGCCACAAATATTTACCTCCACTCCCATTCAGCGAATTCTGGGACGCAATGGATTCGACACAGAAAATATTAAGAGAGTATTATCAGTTGTTAATAAATCCATCTAATTTGACAGTGACGCAATAATAAGTTCTTATGTTTGTCCCCGGTATAGTACTAGCTTCAGACATACCTTTTACTGCCGAGGTCCATATTTGAACCCCGAATACTGTATAGTAAGCATCGGACTGCAGGCGTGAAAGCTGACACCCTTCCACGCTCTCCCTCTCTTTCCCATTAACTCACATTCTCTCTCTTCTAATGTCAGATTGCTGTACAGAAGCAGGTCCGGATCTGATGAGAAAATGCGGCCAGTTCAGCCAGTGCGTCGGCAGCGGGGCGATGGTCACGGCAGCTGTGACGTTATTGCGTTTTCAAGGTTTTTGTACTTCATGGATCGCCACTGAAAAGAGGAGGCAAGATGAAAGGCCTCTGGAGGGAACATGTGAGAGAAGACGATTAGTCGTAAATCTTTCTGTAATTTTTAAAATTCACTTTAGACTCGTGCAGTTTCCATCTCACATTCCTATTCCCAAGGTGATTAATTTCCTTCTTACTTCTTTCCGTACCCCTCGATGTGGCCATAAACAAATGTATTTCTCATGCACTTTAATAATATTTAGACGTGGGGCTTAAGGATAGTTTTTTCTCTGTTGGTAGAAAGCAGGAGAAGCATCTACTGCTGCTCATAGCCTTGCGGTAAAGTCATATAATACAATCTTTTTAAAATGGGATTCAAAGAAATAGGAGAGGAAATAAAATCGCCATCTCGAGAGCAGGTCTGGAAATAGGGACAACTTGACTGTCTGATCTCACACCAAGCTACTGACTGGCCCACTTTGAAACAGTGCTACATTTCATTTATCTAGAAATGACTGCTTTTGGTTTTAATATTATGACATATGTAATATAAATATAAATTCCATAAGATAAAGGTACCTTTGGGAATTAATGCACTAAAAATGCAACTGATGTCGCCATGCAGGCTCGATTTGCTCGACTTTTCGGAATTTTATTGAGAACAAATCTAACTTTAATTCACCAACAAATCTGTCATTGTCAATCGTCAGTGAAGATATTGTGCATAACTTTTTCATTTTAAACAATTCACATTTACAGTGTGTCTTTGTTTTGTGTATGTAATCGCTCTGTTGTGTTTGTAATTAAATGTGGGCGTTTTTATTGGAAACGATCGAGATTAGAATTGTTCATGGTTGTATTATGCCTGTATCAACATGCTGTTGCGTCACAAAACAGGCCTTAGCGGTTAACAAACGATTGTTTGTTGTTGAGCGAACGAATTTAACTCGGTTATCTCTATGGTTAGGTCATTTCGTTTACTGACTGATCCAACGTTTAATTCGTCCACTGAGTTGTTTTTCGTTCATGACTTAGATTAGATATCGTAACTTTCGTCCCCCACAGGAGTAATGATGTACAGACGTCAGAAAGAGTCAAAATGGGAAATTTAATGTAATTAACATTAAGTTTAAGATTCCTAAAGGAAAAAATATATAGAATACGCATAAGAAATATGTATTTTTAGTATGTAACCAATTGGACATATAATGAATGTAAGTTTATTATTATTGTTGTTATTATTATTATTAATATTATTATTATTATTATTAGATTGTGTAAGTTTTAAACAATTTAAAGTTGTCTAAAATTATTTTAATTCCGTTTCATTTAAACAATGCTAAATTACTGCATGCGAGATTATGCCCTATATGCTGTATAGAACTATTCTGTGCACCGTGTAATATCAGTGGGATAAGTAAATACCCAGTGTGGCATGTTTGCCGGGTGTGGTTCTATACGCACATAGATTTGTGGATATCTGATACACATTAATATGACACATCCACCCATCCATCCAAATTACTTTTCCATTGTGCCGTCATGGTGAGCTGGAAACCCTTCCCAGTAAGCACTGGGCATGGGGCAGGTAGCAGCATGTAGGAGTAATATAATACAGTATGACCAATAACAATAATAATATTGGTAATAATAATGATAGTAACAATAATTGGTATTATCGCAAATAATAATTATTTTTATAATAATTCTTTGTATAAGTAGTAATATGAGAATGATTTAATATACTATGGGAACAAGAAGCAGACCATTAAAATATACACCCATTACATGTAACGTAGATACATTTCTCTCGTAGATACATTTCTCTCCTTTGCCAAGAAGCCAGGTGCAGCAGAGACCAGCGTAATGCTCTTATGTAACAGTCTTTCCTGGATGTGCACTCCAGGATGGGGTCACTTCAGCTGGCACTCGCGGCCCCTTGGCTTGTTTGCTCGCCCTGGCAGCAATGTGGATTCACAGCAGCACTTACATCAGGGGGGCTGCCCTAGAGTGAATCATGGCAGGAGTCCTAGAGCCGGTATCCTCTCCAATGGCTGCGTTCGCTTTCTGCCCAGAAATAGCTTAAAGCCTTTTACCCCATTACCCGGGTCATGCAGTCCCCCCCGAATGGTAACGTCAAAGGAGCCAGCTGCCATTCATAAACAAAACCTCAAATAAAGGACATAGAATTTCTGTAAATGTCTATTTGAAGGTTGCCGACGCTTTGTACTACTCCCACGTTCATCGAAAGGCTTGTTCGCTACACATGGCGCGTACACCCTGCAACAATGACAGTTTGCAGCTGTTCTTAGATATCCGGCTTCTTTCTTGAAATGGGAAAAGGAAGAAATGGACAGGCTTAAAATAATGACAAAATGATATTTCCACATCTTCTTAAAGCGAAAATAAAACGATCTTACACATAATGCAAGTAGAAGTGAAGTTTCACTTCAACACGAGACCAGACGATTCTACAGTCAAAGCTCTCAGTTACTGTGCCTGAGTTCAGTGGCGTGTCTAAGTTTGTCTATATCCATAATGGCAACTTTGGGTTGGGGAGAGATGTCGACGTGAACTGTATAACACAGGGGGCTCTATTTTGCTCAACTAACATCTATGTTTTGTGCTGTGGACAACCAAGCAAAACAATGTCTTCAACTCTTATAGCTTTGGACCTCAAAAGACAACCATCTATCCAGTCACCTGATTCACTCTTTGTGCAATATTCCCTACACAATGTGACTTCTGTAGTAAATCTGCCAAAGACTGCAGTACATTAAAGTGGAATGCTATTTGGTTTGGTATTGATAGTGTGCCGTGGCATAACCATGACAGCTTTTGGTGATGCCCTTCAAACACAAAGGCAGAATTTGACGATAGTGGCCCATACCACTTGACAGGAAATGTCAGATGCGTTAAAAGGTGGACATTATATGACATGTGGCACGTTCCATAAATTTCTGGCAAAACAAATTTTTTAATATAGTTTGAAACAAATGCCAGGTCTGTTTCTGCAACTCTGTCTATAAGGTTGAATATTGCATTCACTATCATTAACCAATGTGTTAAGTATTTATTTGGCAAGATCGCGTGTCAGACAGGTGAACTGTGAAACGGCAGCCGCCTCTCTCGCTCTGCGGCTTTCCACTTATGTGTCAAGTGGACTGTGTGTGACGCTCTGGGGAGGTCAGAGGGTGGTTTGATGGGCAATAATCTTCATCATTGATCAGTTGTGTGTTTGGATGGTCGAATATTCCATGGATCAGTGTGATATTTGCTGTTAAGCCAAAGGTCTAAGAACTGTTTGGTTACCCCAAGTAGCATACAATGCATATAACCCACTGGGAACCCTTTCATCATATCAGAACCAGTAGAACTATTTAATAGGATCAAGGGTGATACAGACACATGGTCAACACCTTCCTTAGTAGCTTTGCCCCACACTCAACAACATGCTTGTGGCTTCACACATCAGCCTCAACATCAGGATACGCCCTTATATATCCCCTCCTTTTGGCCATAATCATTCCCTCATTGAGATAGTACCCACCTCCATACCTGGCATTACATTGGTAAATCCCTCAGAGTAAGCACTTCATTGATGCGTCACATGCACAAATAGTGGGAAAACCCTTTCAAAATATGTGCAATTCCAGGTCATGGATGTACCCTTTCGACAACATGTGTGTTCGTGTCTTTTATAT
>JAABNX020000052.1:7682377-7708834 GCA_015163995.2 Mormyrus lacerda | reverse complement strand
TGAGCTCTTTAAAAAAAAAAAAAAACTTTCCCAACAGAGTGTTAGATCGCGGGTATTCATAGCCTTGGTTCGACTGAACTAGTATCGAGGAAAATTTATAGAAGGGTCTTAAAGCACTTATGTAAGTTGCTCTTGCTAAGAGTGTCTGCCAAATGCTGTAAATGTAAATGTAAATACGCATGTGAGTATTCAAACGCAGTGTACGTTTTAAATACCCACATTTTTATCACAAATCTGAAGTCTGGCGGTTGTCACGCCCACATGGGAGGGACCAACCACCGGCATCAATAAACTAATCGCGCCCCTTTATAATATATTTCAAGATGGCCGTGCGCATGGTTGCAGCGGCTCATGGCTCTCCTTTTCAGTGCTTTTTTTCATTGGTTTTGTACTTTTTTCTTGTTTGTTCTGTGGACATGCTACAGCCTTCAGAATCTTATAGACATCGGTGTTCAGTACCAGACACTGTTTCAAGTGTTTTTCATCACACACACAATATCCCGACAACATAGCAAGACCAGGGGGCTCTCCGTGGATTGTTGTCGGAGCCACAGATCCGGCGTTATGCTAAGGCTAAAGAATCAAGCACACAAGCCACCTCTACCGAGTCTGTATCTCACCAATACCAGATCCCTCGTACATAAAATGGATGACTTGGAATTACAACTCGCTGGAAATCGCTATGTTCAGGACTGCTGTGTTTTGATTATCACTGAAACCTGGCTTCACTCTGGGATTCCCAATGCTAGCATGCAGCTAGCAGGTCGTACTCTGCTCCGCTGGGACAGGACAAATGAATCCGATAAGAGCGGAGGAGGGGGACTCTGTATTTACGTACATGAGAACTGGTGCAACAGCGGGACAATCATAGATAAACACTGTTCCCCTGATCTCAAGTACATGTCTGTAAGATGCCAGCCTTTCTTTCTACCAAGAGAGCTAACAGTAGTTATTGTCGTGGCTGTGTACATTCCACTTGACACCAATGCAAACATGGTGCTCTCTCTCCTGCTGAATGCCATTAATGAACAGCAGCAGGACCACCCTGACGGTGTTCATAAAACTGCAGGAGACTTTAATAAGGCTAACTTGAAGACTGTACTCCCGAAATTTTATCAACACGTCAAGTTTTCTACTAGAGGGGAGAACACTCAGGACCACGTTTACTCCTCCCCGAACCAGTCCGACCACCTTTCTCTCCTGCTCTCCCCAGCCTAGACCCCCCTAAAATGCAGGGCCAAGCGCACTGCAAGGCTGTTACAACCTAGCCTGAAAATGCACTCTCCACACTACAGGACTGCATCGAACAGACAGACTGGGACATATTTGAACATCATGAGCTGGAAACATTCACAGGAACGGTACTGGACTATATCAAGTTCTGCATCGGAAATGTGACTGTAGACAAAAACATAACCGGAAACCCTGGATGACCAGCCAGGTCCGTACACTCCTCAGAACCTGCAATGCCGCTTTCAGGTCAGGTGACCCCTTCTCACCAAGAAAGCCCTCTGCATTGCAGCCGATCCCACCCACCCAATGCAAAGCTTTTTCAACCTGCTGCCATCAGGGAGGAGACTGCAGTGTCTCCAGGCCAAGACCAGCAGACTGAAGGACAGCTTCATCTACCAGGCCGTTAGGAAGCTCAACTCTCTCCTGGCTCTGCCCCCACTCCCCTCACTCCCCTCTTCTGCCTCACAGACTTCCTGAAACTCCGTTATACACACACTAACATTCACACACACACTCACTCACCTGCACCAGTCACTTTCTGTAGCATTGGTCTGCTACTCAGTCTACCTCATAAATGACTGTCTGTTCAAGGCTGTTATTTATTACTTAACACCTCTTACAAGCTCTATTGCACTTTGTCTGATTTGCACTCTCTGCCACATGCCCTTGTATATTGTATTTATATTTCTCTTGTATTTTTAAATTTTAATTTTTTTGTATTAATGTTTTACTGTTTAACTAGGGTTTGCGAGAAAACATTATTTCAATTCTCTGTGTGTTCTGTACATATGGCAGAATTGACAATAAAGCTGACTTTGACTTTGATTTACCCAAAATAATGAGGGGGTTAACCATCGCAGATGCTTGTGTTTCCAAATTGCCCATATAATAGATTATGTTATAGTAAGTAAAAATAAGGTGTCTTATCCATTATTTAATGACAGTCAATTATGAATATCAGACCAAGTAGTTTATTATAAGAACATTGAAAAAAATAACTTCAATGGATTTTGTCTCTGCAGCAAGAAAAGCTGGAAGGGCCAGTATCAAATTTAAATCTTCTATGAAGAAAACCGTGATACTGCATGTAGCTTATTCGATTTTAAAGTAGGATTCTGGAACTGAAAAATAAAAATAAAAAGCCCCTCTACACAAAGAAATCTCTTTCTTCTCAAATAAAGAGCCTGGTTTAAAGTCCCCAAGAGTGTTTGCTTGAAAACTGTACTAACTAGTTTACTGTCAGGTTTTTTTTGTCAAACAGATTAACAATCACCAACTTTCAGTGAAGGTAAAAGGTGTAATAGAAGAAAACTGGATACTATTTTGTATCATGTAGTCATATCTATTGCACGACACAGTAATTTTATATTGTCCTGTAAATTCCTCAAAATATAAAATTTGGCCACTTGAATCCAAGAAGTCCGGGACAAACGTACATCACTACCACAGCAATCGGTTTTAAATATGGCTCCCCTGTTCGGGAAAAGCAATGGGAAGATGGATGGATCGTTGGATGGATGGATCTATCACCTTGTCGGCACAGTAGGTTGCGCTATACACCTTTAAGTGAAAACATGAAAACGCCTCATAGAAGAAGAAGACAGGAAGTGTCGCTCTTTGGCGTCACGTCCTGTTTGGTATTTTACGGATGGTGGTGCGACTCACGACAGAGTTGTTAACGAGTAACTGCTTTTTTTTTTCTAAGTGAACGACTTTTTATACACGTTGCATCACGTTTACCAGCTTTCTGTCAGAGTTTATTCTCTATTTGCAGATTTTTCTTTAGGCATTCTGTATCCCGTGATGTACGCATGTGCTGTAATTAGCCGATTAGCTTGGTGGCTAGCTCGCTGCATTATTAGGATAGGGTAGTTACATTTTATGCCTTTTCGGTGGGTAGATATCTAAGTATCTTGTTATTTGTAGTCTCTTAATGAAAGCAGGTTCAAACAACTAGGTTTTGTAGATAATTAACAAGCTTATTGTGTCAGGATTAAACTATTTTAAGCCATCCTGCGCATGTAATAATAAATGTGATCTGAGCGAGTCAGCCTTTTAGATGGACCTGTCTTTGTGAGATGATGCAGTTGTACAATACAGTATAACATAACGCAGTGTTAGACTTAACGACGAGCTGCGGACGGTCTTTTAAGATCTCCGTGCGTCGTTCCGGCTCTTGGTTTCTGTGGTTTCTAACTGATCTTTCCAACCTCCTGCAGCATGTCTAAAAGAAAAGTGACATTCGAGGACGGCGATGGGGAATTCAGCCTGGAAGAGGATCTCCAGAAGAAGAAGGTGAGGAGTCGTTCAGTTCATATTCAGGGGTAGTATTATTTGAATGGTTCCATCTTCTTAAAAATCTGTTCCACATCTCTGTCAGTTCACCTACAAGCAAAGAGGAACAAAAGGAACATGTTAAGGCCTTTGTATGTTTTGCATGTAAATAACTGTACGATCTGATATATTTACTGACTACGTGTGAAGAAGCTGTTACTTGGAGATCCATAGTGTTCAGAAACACTTTTGTCACAAGATTGTTTATATACATTGCTTGTTCCTACTCATCTTCACTCTTTTGCTTGTCGTTAGATATGTGAGGCTGTGAGTGGTCCAGGCTCAAGGTTCAAGGGTAAACATTCCTTGGACAGTGATGAGGAGGATGAAGAAGAAACAAGGGAGGATGGGACCAAATACGAAATTCTGGATAGTGACGACGTGGAGGGTATGTATCATGGAAATGGTTGGCGTGACAACGCGTGCTGGCCAGATTGTCAGTCATTTTTGCGTGCGGATTAGCCCTGAGCTCTAGTGAGTTCTCTGTACTGATTCTTGTAAGTCTTCTCTGTTCTGGCAGGTCAGGAGCAGGCTACGATTGACTATGACGAGGGGGTGCCCATCACACCCTTCAACCTGCATGAAGAGATGCAGGAGGGCCATTTCGACTCCGAGGGCAACTACTTTGTGAAAAAGGAGGAGCAGATTCGAGACAACTGGCTTGACAATATCGACTGGGTACCATAGCTGTACTTACTGTTTACGCAAACACGACACCATTCCATGCCCGCTCTAAAGCATGAACAGGAAATGATACCGTATCTCTAAAGTCACATGAAAGTGTCAGGTCTCGGTTTGTCAGTTGTGGTGGGTTGGATTTCAGTGCAGCGTCTGTCATTGGCTGACATAACCCACCTTCCCATATACTTAAACATTATTCCTCAATTCAAAATTAGTTTTTATGTATACGGCAAGTAGGTCTCTTTGGCAAAATGTGTATTGCTGAGCTTAAAACCAGGAAAAGGTCATATGGTTAAAAAAAAATTGGTTATTTTTTATCTTGTAACTGGTTTTAAAAGCCAGTTGTGTCACTGCATGTTTGAGAGTATTTTTAAGAGCTTGCTTGACACTTTCAGCCTACCTTGATGGTTATTATTGTTTCCTAATTAATTATAGTGATTGGTCCTTTATATCTGTGCGCTGTTGCCCTGCTTCCTGTCTCCCCAGGTAAAAATTAAGGAGCAACCTGTAAAGCGGAAAAAAGGTCTTGCGGCAAAGAGGAAGAGAAGGGAAGGGGACGAAGATGAGGCAGAGGAGGAGAAACAGAGGGAAGAGAAGCGGGCCGACAGCGAGGAGGAAGAGGAGGCGCCCAAAGTTGTCGAGGATCCTTTGGCGTCTTTCAGCCAGCACCAGCTCATGGAGGCTGTTGTTGATCTGCTGTTGCCGGGGGAGACTGTTGCCGGGGCACTGAGGCGGCTCGGGGGAATGGTTGGACGGAAGAAGGGA
Organism: Mormyrus lacerda; assembly: GCA_015163995.2. Lineage (NCBI taxonomy): Eukaryota > Metazoa > Chordata > Actinopteri > Osteoglossiformes > Mormyridae > Mormyrus > Mormyrus lacerda. The sequence continues at coordinate 7,703,821 of JAABNX020000052.1, read as the reverse complement.
AAAGGGAACAGCAGAGGCCAGGAAGAGGGTTCAAATCGAGACACGGAGAAGCTGGACAGGCTCACGGCCTTAGCGGACCGACTGGTGGGCAGTGGGGAGTTTGAGATATACCAGCAGACCTACGAGAAGTTGGCATACACTATAAAGTTTTCAGCAAACCGGAAAAGAGTTGGAAAAAATGATGTGTTAGACATGTTTGCAGATGAGATTGATGTAAAGGATGGGGGGAAAGCGCCAGAAAAAGAAGATGAGGAAGATGATGGAGGAATAGGTGGGTCACAGTAATGATGGGGGTTGTTTTGGATATGCAAGTGTATTTCCTTGGCTCGAGCCAAGACCAGACTGACCGTATTTTTCCTATACAGTGCGTGAAGATGTCATGTGGGAGTACAAGTGGGATATGGATGATAAGTCGGAGATCTATGGCCCCTTCAGCAGCCAGCAAATGCAGGTGAACCTTGCACCCCCCCCCTTCCTTTTGCTCCTTTTATAGGCTGGTTATGATTCATGCCTGCAAACATGTGCCTACTGGTATATGTGTTTGTACTCTGAATATCACACTTATTAATACTTGATTCCTAGTTAAGGGTTCAAGTTTTGTGAGTGCCCAAGTCTCATAATAGAATTCTTTTTTTTTTTATTGTCCTTTAGAACTGGGTAGAGGAGGGCCACTTCAAAGATGGTGTCTACTGCCGGAGGGTTGGAGAGGGAAACACACAGTTCTACAGCTCCAAGAGGCTTGACTTTGAGCTCTACACCTGAAGAACTGATACATGCCTCTGTAAAAGTTTCTGTTTGTGTGTGTCTGTTTTTCTTTCTTTTTTTAAATAAATTAGACTGTTTTGGGTCAATTATTGAGTATTGTGTTTTAGAATTTAGAATTACAATTTAGCGATTAATTGTCATTCTTAACACGCCACAGCACAAAACAACGAAATGTGTTCACTGCATTTAACCCATATGTGTCAATGTGACAAAGCAGGGGGCAGCTAATTTAGCACCTAGGGGGCAGTGCCTTGCTCAGGGTATCTCAGTGGTGCCTTGCTGGGCAGGGATTCGAAACTACAATCTTTCAATTAAAAGCGCGCATCCCTAACCACCAAACCACCGCTGCCCTCTTTTAATAAAGTGTGAAAAGAACATTCGGGGAGGTGCACAGTAGTGACGATAACTGAAAGTATGATATGGTTTCGACGGTGTATGCATGGTCTTTAATGACTGTGCATTTTAAATGCCTAATTCGTTTCAATTTTTAAAAAGCTGAAAGTACAATCTGGTGTTTACAAATCTGGCTCCTTGTATGACTCCCGCCCAGTTTCTAGCCTGGAGGTAAGCGGGGACTTAATTGGTGCAGGATGTATTATTAAAGTTCATCTGGGTGGAAAGACCGCTTCCTGATCATTTCATTGGTCTCTTTTCGTTAGAAGCGCTCTTCTAGCTGTTTCATTGGTCAATAAGCCACGGTTTGTAGTTTCCAATTGGTTGATCTCTGGAAGCAGTAGGAGGCGGGTATAAAGTAAACGCTTCGCCAGCTGATTGGTTGAGTGCCGTCAACTGTGGTAGGTTGTGAGGTGTTACGTTTAGGGAAGCAGCTTGAGTGAAATTGTAAGCTTGGGCGCCGTCGGCAGAGTCATATCGTAGTCGGCGGTCGTGGTGTATAATTCCTGTTATTTATGCATTGTCGCAGTGAAATATTTAACATTTAGAAACCAATATAAATGGGCGCCTTTTGCAAATGATTTTGTGCGGATTTATGTAAACACGTTATTGGCCCGAAATAGCCATTTCCCCCTTAATTAACTTGCCTAGTTTTTTGTATAATATTGATTTCAATCCGTCCTTCTTTAGTTGGCTTACTAAATATTTACTGCATATCGAAGTCGAAGTGTATCAGCACGATCGTGCCGCCTGTTAATTAGATGCGGCAGGTTGACTTTTTTAAATCTAGCGGTATTCCTCGTTAACGTGGAGAAATAATATCCGTTGTTCATGGGGGAAAAGTAAGTGTTTGCTCGTTACTGTGCGGCCACATCGGGCTTTTGCTCGCCCTCCTCTCGTCGCATACCGATAGCAGGCGGATGGGGCTCGATCCGAAGCAGCGGCATTGCCCGATGCATCGGAAACGGAGATAGTTTTTCTCCGCGACCGGTGCCGGTGCGCGCTCGCTTGGAAAAGCTGTTGCGGCCGGCGAAAAGCGAGCGGTAAGTTCGTATTTATTGCTTCAGGGCACTGTCCTTGTGGGTCAACATGATCCGAGATTCGTGATTTTATGTTTATTTTATGCCCGTACTTAAACGGATATCATATTATAAATAGTTAACAATGGTAAATAAGAAAAAAAATAAGAAAATATTAACTAGGGGACAGTATTGCACGACCAACGACCATAATATGTATTTCGAATTGTACGCTTTCTGTGACTGCTGTTGCAGCGGAGGTAAAACGGAGAATACTACCCTTTCCCCAAGTTATCTGTCCAATGGAAGAAGATGCGAAAGCTGCCTGCAAAGCTCCTCAAAGCAGTTCCCATCCCAGTCTCCAGCCTCCTCCTCTTGTCACATGCAGGTACCTTGTCTGTCCCAGTTCCTGTCTATTTGGTCGAGCCTTTGTGTTGGTAATTGTCCGTGCTTGTGCCTGCTGTCCCTTCATCTGAACCTTCTGAATATTCTCACATTTTGGGAACTCCTTAATCTTGCTGTCTTGGTCAGCATTGTTTGTTGTAGATTCTTGAAAAAAATCCTGGAAAAGTCTTCCCTGACTACCTCAAAACAGCACATAGTCATTCTGAACTTTATAAATCGCACAAAGGGAAACTTCCACCACCAGCAAATGGGATCCAGCGATCCCAGCCAAGTGTTCAAACTGCTCCAAGCTAAAAAGCAAACGCTTCTCTCACCGAATGTTATCATTGAAGTAGGCCTTACCCCGTTTTAACTCCAACTACTGGGATATTTTGCCTGCTCGCATGTCACTGACGTCCAGGGTTGTCGCTGATGGGGGAAGGAGCAAAGCGAGGAGGAGGAGCGGTCGTCTTCAGATGGCCAAGGAGCTCCAAGGTGCCATACAGAAGAAGGCGAGGTCATCTTCCTCCCTCACGAAGAAGATGTCCAGCAACGCGGTATCTCAGGCTCTGTCCCTCTCAGAATTCCTGAAGTGTCTCTTGATTGATTTGATGATAATGAGGTGCATTCTGTCACGGGTATAAGCTTTACTCATCCCTGCTGTGGGACATCTTCAGCGGCGTATTGGTTTTTGGCTTAATGAAGTGAGTGCATGCTAGTTAAACATAGTCGCTTAGCCAGAAACTTCTCAGTCCAGGCACAGCATTCAAAGGTCTGTTAGAATGACTTTTCTGGGAGGAGAAATCTTTTGACCTGATTTGCTGCAGTGAAATGGTGATCTGCATAAAGTGTGAACGTCTGGATGCTGATAGAGGAGGTAGATGCTTTCAAATGGTAAATCATGCATCGAAGCAGCGTCGGATAACTGATTGTGTCGTTCTTTTCATTTTCAGGTACAGGTCCCAAAGTCCTTGTCTGTGAAGCTAATAAGGATTGATTCCCCACTTAAGAATCAGAAGGAGGATTCAGCAGACAGCACTGTGCGTCTCTCCGAGTGCCGTTGATCAGGTTTTGCTCCTGTTTCCAGGCCTCTGTGAAAGATGGGTGGTTTCTGGCCATTTCAACTCTTCATTTCAAATCCATCTTTTCATGATGATTCCCATTTTGGGATGAAAATTTTGCATCTCGCTGGCCCAGACCTGCTCGGCAGCCTTGAATGCCGTGCCATTTGTGCCAGTCCTTGTCCGTAAACCTTTGTGCAAACCCATCCTGGGGCAGGGTGATGATCAAGTATGAGTGGGAGATCCTGAGAGATCCTATGATCTTGTGTGTGTGAGTTTATGAAATGTTGATATTTGAGTTGATTTTGTAATGTTTTTCTCTACAGAAAAGTCGCAGCATACAAGATCAAAGTGGACTGATCATGTAAGTTTTTCCCTAAATAGTGCTGGGGGGGGGGGATACGGAAAAGTTTGCTGGGCGTACAGTGATGAGATACAATGGCAAACTGATGCTGACTGGTTGGTAATGATTTATTAAGACTGGTTCATACTTCTCCGCAGAAATGCAACACTCGCGTATCTGCTCTGTCTTTGCGTACATGGAAACGTTCATAATTTTATCTGGTCAAGCCGCATACTTTGCACATGCACACATTGTGTTGTACTTCATTATTATGAATAAATATATATCTAATAATTCTTCTTCTGATGTTCCCTGCACATGTACCGCAGCAGTGAGGTTTGTGTTCTTTTCTCCATGTTTTACAAATTCTGACTCCGCTCACAAGGCTGCCAACTTTGGGCAGCTGGCTGGCGTGAAACTTTCATATTTCTAATTTATATGTATGTAACAGTGTTATTACCTTGTAAATAGTCTGTAGGGTTTGCAAACTACCCCAACGCTCGTCAGAAGCCTCCATTACGGTATCTAAAGTGGACGCTAGTGAATGGGTCGTGTGCAGTGACTCCAGAGCTGCGCAGACGCAGATTTGGTGTGGATCAGGTGTTCGTCCGTGGAGGCACACAATGACGTCAAATCCATCATAAACGTTTGTGCGGTCAATTACGAACCAGCCTTTACCGAACGCGGAGAAGCTGCAGGCAGGTCGCCTTGAGTTTAGCATTGAAGAAATGCTGTAGTTCCGCAATGAAGTTTCAGGTTGGTCTCCTTAATAACACTTTGTGAGAATGTTTGTTTTTCTTTTTATTTAAGATGATATTCATTAGGGATGTAATGATTCTCTAAATCTGCAGTTCAGTTCAGACCTCAATCATGGTTGGACCAAAATAGTTACGTGACACACACAGTTGGAAGTCTAGAAGAAAAAAATAGGTGTGATATGTGAAATTTACAAAATGGTCAGTTTGCCCAAACTAAATGCAATAATTTTGTGACTAACATGTGATGTTAATTCTGAAATGAAAAATGAGTTTCATAACATTAGTAAGATGGATGAGAGCAGTGTTACATCTTCTAGAAACGCGACTCGAAATTATGAACATTTGTATCGCGGTTTTCAGTCTCTTTCAAAACTGATACACCACTATCATTCATGTATGTTGGTGAATGGTATCGGCCTTTTTGGTGCTAAATGCATCTTTTTGATTGTAGGTCCACTGGGGGATACGGCTCCAAATGTGTGGAGTCTGCTGCTTCCATTGTCCAAGAAGAGGACTCTGTTACTGGAAATGCCAAGACTGGGCTGGAAGCTGGCCAAACAGAAAGTGGTCTAGAACAGCACGACCCTCCTGAAAGTCCTCCTCCTGTGAAGCAGTGGGTCATTGGTCCCCTTTTGCAGACATTCAAATCGAAGATGGCAAGTTTCACCGAAATCGTTATGACTCCAGTCAGGTTTTTCAAAACGAGTCCCTCATCCTCGGCCTGCGGCGACAACCGAGTTCTCACGAATCCCAGTGAGGACTCTGATGGCTGCTCAAGTGCCCACGAAGGACTCCATTCAGAGCAGAAAACTGAAGGAGAGCAGAAAGGAACAGAGTGCTGTATCAAAATGTTGACCAACAAAGAACTCCAGAGAGAGATCAGCACAGGAATCAGAAATAACTCCTGCGCAGATGGAGAACTGAACCGTGCTGCCCGCAGGCCGTCTGCAATCCAGAGGTTAAACTTTGAGGCAGAGGCCAATGCCCAAAGCTCTGTTCAAGAGCAGGATTTTGCCCTTTTTGATGAACAGAACAGTGATGGCGTTGCTGTGTTTGAAATGGATGGTCTGAGGGATTCTGACGACCAAGTAGCTTCTGTTAGGGAGGGTAAGCAGGAGCTTCATTCAGATCTCTGTCTACAACATAGATCTGGTACAGAGAAAGGGAGAGATTCCCAGGTGGATTCCTCTTCTGAGAACTCCCGCAACACTAGGCTCAGTTTATCCTTAAACCCTGGCACACCGGAGCAGATGGAGGCATGTATTCTGTTCAGAAGGTTGGACCGTAAACGTGTGCTTGCGCTTGACTCCTCTCCTGACTGTCCTCACAAACAGTTGCCTTTGTCTGCCGTGGAAGCCGGTTTGGTTTTTTCAGAAGTGTCATCTGTTCTCTCTGAGCTGAGGGAGGGGCGTACCCTCAAAGATTCCTCAGGGCCTGCGACTCATGACATTAGCGTGGAGTCTGATCACTTAACACCCTTAAAGTATTACACACCCCCTGATTCCCTCAGACACTCTGAGGGTGAGGAGGCAGGTGTCGGACAGCTGAAGTTCTTGGACAGTGTTGAAGATGGGCAGCCTTCAACCTTAACCATCTCGTGGGATCAGAACAACACTGGTCCTGAAAGAAAGGAACGCACAGCTTCTTTTTCCTCACCGCGAAAGTCCTCTGTATGGCCAGAAAATAAGAGTGCACCATCTGTTCAAAGCCAAGCAGAGGACAAGCTGCAGCCAGTTGCCCTAGATGTTTTGGCCTGCCCTCTACTCAGTCCTTTACTGGATGGGCCCTCTACCGCAGAAGAAACAGTTGGAACAGAAAAATCTTGGATAGTCCAACTTGAAGAAAATCAAAGAGGAAACTTAGCAAATCAAGTTAAAGACAATGAAAAACATGCCGGAGAATTGCTTAGTGCCTCAACTGCAGATGTCAGAACAGCGAGACAAGTGCAGAGGAGAAGCAGAAGGATGTGTCGTGTCAATGTTGAGTGTCGTAGTGTTCAGGGCGATGCTGTCATAGTCGGCACACGTAAGCAAACTGCCTTGGGAAGCAGTAGATCTGAATCTCGAAGAGGAAGAGGAGCACATAAAAGATGGAGTATAACGAGAAAAAAAGGGAAATCTCCTGTCAGAGAGGTGGCAGCTTCCACCAAGAAGCTTAACTGCCTGAAGAACCTTCCCTTGGATCTTATAGACAGCAGTGCTGGCAACAGTGGGTCTGACCACAATATCAACTGGACTGTAACCAAGACAAGTAATTGTTGGAATAAAGGTGAAATATTGAGGTGTCCAGAGCCGCGTAATGCTGTCCGAGCTGACTGCAGTCCTTGTCCCTCAGAGGTGTGCACACCATCTTTGACGGATTATACAAAAGCAGCGTGCTCGAAACGGGTCTCCGCTACAATGACTATAACCTTAGCGAGGGAAAAGGAAGGTGCGATGGTCCGCAGAAGTATGTCAGACAGCATGTGTCCCCAGGTACCAAACATGAGAGATCAACGCTCCAGGTGCAGAAAGAGAGGTTCAAATCCAGACATTGAGATGGGTCTCTCTGCAAATTGTGAAAATAGTCTGGTTGTACGAGAGGGCCTTGATTATGCTCTACAGGCAAACGATTTGATGGAAGTGAGTAAGGAGACTGATGGTGACCAAGCGGCAGTAAATTTAGGTCAGCAAAGAGGTAGGAAACGAAAACTTAAGACCCTTTGTAGTGCAACAAAGGGACCTAAAAAGCTCTCTAAGGGACTGAGAGGGGCTGATGGGAACAAGAGTCAGGTTGTGGGCACAGAGCGGCACATGGCACAATCAGACAGTTTGGAGAAAGACTGCGAGATTGAAAGAGGAACACTGGAGAGTAGAGATTCCAGTGCTGCAGAACTTCATCCAAAAGAAGCAGTTGGTCAACACCTTGGTAAAGATCCAAGTTCATCCAATACAATGGCAGCGGCAAAGAGCCCTTTCAAGAACTTCACACCATTTACTAGCTCTCTAACCCCATCCGACGACCCACTGATGGCAAAAGATGAGTCAGTGGATGGGTGCACCTTGCTTGTATTGGCTGAGCAGTCGGACAATGGGACTTCTCCAACTGTGGGTGGCCTCCCATCATATTGTGAAGAGGAGAAAAAGGCTTTTTGTGCTCTTCAAATAGCTGCCTCAAATGTTGTTGTTGTGAACCTTGAGAGATTAGAGATGGTAGAGAAGAATGCCAGGGAGGAGGAAGAACCAGGGATTGTGAGCGGCTCCATTGCAAGTGGCCCAGTAGAGCCGAGAAGAGGGCAGGGAATGAAGACTACAAGGGAGCAGAAGGGGAGTGACGGTGCCTGGGTGGTGGGGCAGCAGCGGACGGAGGCTGGTCTACCGAAGGCGTCAGGTAGCGGTCCTCTGCATGCTCGCTTGCTGCGAAGCCGCTCCTGTCCCGAGATCCCCTCATCCCTCCTCGAGGACTGCTGGAGCACCTCACCATGCCCTTCACCCCCCCACAGCAGCCTTCCTGCCTCCTTCTTCCAGCAGCACTCTCTGGTTCACCCCCCTCCCTCGCCAGTCAAGCGGACTCGTCGGCACACTGTCTGTAGCGTGGAGGTGGAACGGGAGATCGCCCCCTTGTGTCTCCGCAAGGAGGTGTACCCTTCTGGTTTCTCCACAGTCTCTCCCTCCTGCACCCCCCAGACAGTCCTTGCCTCCTGCTTTCTGTCCAGCCCACTGGCCTTCCTCTCGCAGAAACACGACGGGAGTGGCTGCAGCTCAGGAGCCAGCACTGGTGGCGGCAGCAGCCGTGACGATGACTCCTCGTCCTCCACCTTCCCCTCATACCCCTGCCCTGCTTCCCCAGTAGTCCGTCACCTCTTCCCTGGCGCCAGCCCCTCTGCCCATCCCAGAACTGGCCAACCCGCTGCTTCCATTTCATCTCTGTGTAGGTGAGCACCCAAGAAGTTCAGGAGAAACCAGTCACCTAATTTCATAGGGTTTAGATAAAAAATTTTTTTATTGTATTGTTAAGACAGAGGACCATTGCCTGTTTGGATCTTATTTCCCATTCAGCCTATGGGAGTCATCCTTCTCCTGGCAACCGCTGACTTTTATCCTCTTCGGTTTGGTTTGTCAGCGTCTCCTCACAGGTCTCCTTAGAGGGACCCAGTCCAGGGAGGCTCCAGCGGAAAGAGGAGAGCAGCCCGAGTTCCAGAACCCGGGAGTTCAAGGTAGCCGCCTCAGCCTCCCCACCTATGTTCAGGACTACAGACTCAGACTATGATCTCAAATAGCCGCATAGGGGGAAAAAATGAGCCACAGTTTCCAGATTTGTGCCTGTCTCATTGCAGGGGTCGTGACTCACTATATCTAACAACCTGGGGATAACCACGGTTACCTAATTAGCCCTTTAGATACTGCAGTGTAGTTGGTAAATTCACTCTGAATTTGGGATATCGCGTTACCAAAATTTTCGAAGTCTGTAGTGATACTACTGAAATCTCAATTCCCAATAATTCGACACCACGACAAAACAAATTTTCCATTCAACTCCCATTTCTTTATTAAAAGTTACCGAATCAACAAAATATAAATAAGGAATCAATAAATTTAATGTTAAACGTGGCTTTAAATGGCAGTTTTGCGATCAGTCAATAACTGATATTGTGCAAAGTAATATGAGGCTACATTCGCCTCTTTATACTGTAATTGGTTGACTAGTCAAAATTCACTGGCATGCCGACAGACAATTTAACCTGTAAATATTGACTTGTATAGTCTATGGTTATATTGACACATTAACATCGAGGATGCTGCATCATGATGCAACACAAATTGTTTATGATTAATATAATCTTAGCTGAATCGAACAGTACAGACAATCTGTGCATTTTTATATAAAACAAGATGATGGAACATTAAAATAGTAACTTAAGCTTTAAGTCAATAAATTTGATTGTCAGTCTAAGTGCTGTGCAAGGTTACATGTTGCTTTATTTTTTTAAAAAAAATGCTGACTCATTTTGCAAACAGGATTTTTGGCATTTATGATGCGTGTTTTAAATATTTCTAAATATAACTTTTCCTGCCAATAAATTATCGTTGTGGTACAGGTGCTGAACCACAACTCTCTGCCATTTTGAAACGTTTTTGTTTTTCTTCAGGTGTCATTGGGTATCACCAAATTTATCAGACTCTTTTGCCATACGCAGCAGATGTAAATCACAAACTAGCTAGACTGTTCCGCTGAAAAAGATTCAAAGATGAAAATACTTCTGCACAGAAAAGGATGAAATTTGAGTAACGCATCATGTTATCTTTTTACTGTCTTATAGATTACTGTGGTAACGCGTATTGACTTGACTGGTTACTAACACCGGGACAGAAACTGGTATCATTATGTCTTCTGAGTGTTAATACTGAATTGGAACTGAAAATATTGGGTTTTGGGACATTGCTGCTCTGATTTAATTTAAAATTCTGCCACTTCAGTACAGTCTCCACAAATACTAAGCTAATTTATGTTTTTCTATTAATTTTTTTTCCGTTAAACTATAACCAGATTTTCCATTGTTCCCATCACTATTGAGACCGATCTACATCTGTCACAGTCACTTTCTTTTTAAGATGAGAACTCAAAACCATTTGATGCCTCTGCAAAGTTTCAAAAAGATCCATTTTATAGGTGAATAACTGGGGCTGTTTACATTTTGAGACAGATTATGTTGCCCCAAAATTGAAGCAGGAGTTTGTAGGCACATTGTACGGAGCAACAGCTCTTAGTAACTGCAAAAGGTAGGGTGACTTTGATAAGACGCTTGAACTTGTGGACAAGATAATTCTATTTGATATTATTACTACTTTTACTCTATTTGATCTTTAATTGATCTTATTACCACTTTACAAAAATATTTTATATGGATGTAAATATATATTTGATTGATCACCCCAAAATTGAAACCTCAACAGGAAGAAAACTGCAGTAATAGGACTTATAAGGATGTTTGCAGACGTGGCCACAACGATTTTGAAGTTTGAAAGTATCTTTATCAAGCTTCCTAGGAACATTGTACCGGTCAGTGGTTCTCAAACTGTAGGTCGAGACGATCTTCTGAATAAAATCGTTTTATATATCCCCCCGCCCCCATTGCCAGACCCCGATTGCCAGACCCCAATTCAGCAGATTTTATCTGTAGCTAGTTGGTGAAATGTATTGTGAAAACTCAGTGAAATTTCATGTGGAGTAATTTAATTAAACTTGGGCTTTAAGGATTTTGGATAGGTGCCAGGTAGCTTTGGGCAGTAGTACAGTCATATTTTTGTTGGTCTGCGGTGTCATTCAGTGAATTTTGTTTTGTGTGGACCACCACAAACTGTGTGTGTGTGTGTGTGTGTGTAATTATACTGTGGGGACCAGGGGAGGTGTGTGTGTGGGAGGAGTAATGATTGGAGAGAGGCAGGGGGACCGTCTAGGGATCACACGTCTCAATGTCAGCTGCTTCGCCATTGTGCGGAGGAGGAGCAGAATATAGAAATGTGGAATATTGATTGTATGAATAACATTGCAAAACATGGACGTTAAGACATAAACAAATACAGGTAACTGGATGATTGGTGGGGAAAGTGTCTGCTGATTGGCGTGTAAGTGGAATGTGCAGCAGATGAGTAGGTGTAGTTTTCAAGTTATGCCTCTCAACTGGGACTCTGAACATTTGGGCAAAAACTTATTCATTGGCTTTTACATTTCTAACCAGTTGATTCCAGAAGTTGAGGATGGGGGGTGGAGTAAGGAGGAGTAAGGATTATGTGGGGTGGGGTGGGGTGGGGGGGATTACGACTATCCAGGTATCACATTGTAGTCATTGTAGAGCAGCATTTCTAGTTTGTTCAGTTTCTGATTTCTTCAGTGAAATGTTGGGAATCAGGTGCATATGTAAATATGTGCTTTAATGCTGCCATCTAGTGGCCATGTTGAAATTGTTCCTCTGCGTTTCTGGCTCAGTGGGTAGCTATGGGGTTTATCCTGTGCCTGGTTCTGCCTGCGCTGCGTTTGTGTGTTCTTGGTGTATTTTGTGCGCATATTCTCCCTGAACTCTGGTCAAAATCGTGTGAAATCGGTGTCTGCGAATTTCCCTTAGTGTCCCCAGCCTGGCACCCTGTGCACTACGGCATATACTCAAGGACCGTATGAGGTACTGGAGCTTTTCTGGAAAGTCAGTGCTCTCCCCTATGGTGTGACCCTAGCCCCTAACCCCGGTACTGTCCTCTATCCCAGCAGGTGGGCTCTGTCAAACGAGGTGACCATGGAAAGGTGTCACGCATCAGGATCCGCAGGGCCGTTCCTAAGCCCCCCGCCAACCTAACACCGATGGGCCTGCCCAAGCCAATCAGGTGAGGAGGGTCAGAGCGGCCCCTCCCTCTGTTATGTCTGCAGTTCTACACCCATCAGCTTGTTAACCTTCTTTAGCTTGAGCTTATGGGGTGACTTGGTCTGTTTTTTTTTGTTTTTCTTTTCTTTGTGTTTTTATCTTCATGTTTTTCCGAAAGCCCCCCCCCCCCTTTTTTTTTAATTTTATTTTCACTGTAGTTTATGCCGTCACAACCGTCCTTGAGGCATGTAAAGTCATGCAACTGTGTGTCTAGGGGGAGGAAGGACATGTTGATTCAGATGGTGGAGCACTCTTGCTTCACACCTTCAGGGCTGGTGGTTTCAACCACATCTCTGCTCCTTTTGTGTGTTTTCTCTGGGTGCTTCACAGGCGTGTAGATCACTGATCGGTGTCCCTTAACTACCCATAGTGAATGATTGTGTGTGTGTGTGTGAGAGAGAATCTGCATGTGTGTGCATGCGTGTGCCCACACTATGATGGACTGCCATCAAATAATGGATGTACCTCTGCTCTGTGCTGTGTGGGATATGCTCCACACCCACTAGTGACCCTGACTAGGATTAATGGTAGATTGATGGATGTGGGTGTGTGGGAAGGGATATCCTTTCAGGCTTCAATGTGACCATTGAACGTTTTTCTGGACTTGGCGTTTTATCACCCGACATGTTTGTTTAGCATGAATGGAAAGGCGGTTCTAGATAAGGAGAGGGGCTCTTTTGAATGACGCTGGTTTTCATGCGTCAGGGTGTCCTTGGTTATTATGGGTGTGGGTAACCAGCATTTTTAAAAGAAGGCTAAGGGGTAAAGGCTGTTGGCTGAAGTCAAACAGCTGCCGAAAGCTCGATTCTTGTGTGTGTTTATAGGTTGAAGAAGAAGGAGTTCAGCTTGGAGGAGATCTACACCAACAAGAACTTCCAGAAACCGCCAGAGGGGTGAGGCTCTTCCTTTGCTACAGTGAGGGATGTGGTCTGCATGGTGATGCTTGTTCATTTCTCTTCTCCCTGTCCCCTTTCCCACAGCCGTCTAGAGACGATATTTGAAGTGCCGGTCAGCTGTCGTGATGGATCCATGTCTCTGATTAGTCAGCGCCGTTTCAAGCGACTGGTAGATTTCCCCGAATTGGGCGTGGCTAGGAAGCCCAAGAAGCCTCTGGTTGGGTCTTGCGGGAAGCCTGCCATGGGTAGGACTCGCCGAGGGGGAGGAGCTAGGGGCAGAGAAAGCCCCGCCCTCTCCTCACACGAACTCGATTCGGTCCTGTGTGCCAAACTCAGTCAACTAGACAACTGGATTGCCTTCGACCAAGAAGGTGTGCTGGCCTGAGCTGTAACTACTGGTAAATTATAAGGCAGCTTGGGTATCTATTGGGGTCATTCCCCATCCGTCCTAGGTTTAAAAAAAAAAAAAAAAAAAAAGATGGACTGGTCATGCATGGACTATTTTGTTGTTATAAAGGCAGTTATTCATACATTTTGTATTTATCGTGTTTTTGTTTTTTTTCCTTTTGTCCAAGTGCCACCATTTTTCTCCTGTCCAGCGTCAGGCTTCTCGTCTATGTACTAAACCCCGCTCCCCCCCCCCGCCCCCCCCAGCTGTGCTCTAAAGGGGCCATATCCTGTGGATCTGTTTTGTTTCATATCCATGTCGCACGCATAGCAGGCGTTAGTAAGTTAGGTTTATCCGTCCATCTGGATGGGGTGTCCCGGGGCTGGGGCTGGAGTTCCGATGCGTGGCGAGGTCCTTGGCGTGTTTATGATAGTGGCATCCTCTCCACGACAGCAGGCTACAATAGTCCAGAGGGGGATAGGTCAGGTCCAGGAAGTAAAAATCCAGACCAAGATTTTGTTTCAACCAACCAGTTCACTATAAAGAATCACAGTCACAGAGTACTCAACCGATTGGTTGAAACAAAATCCTGGTCTGGATTTTCACTTCCTGGACCTGACTTATGCCCCTTCCGGATTATTGTAGCTTTCTGGCCTGGTGTCCTCATTGGCAGTATCCTTACTGTGTGTTTCTTTTATTTTACGGCTCCCTGCAGCAGGGGGATGGCAGAATAGTGCTTTACCTCACGCAGTAGGCGCTGGAAAGTTATGCTGTTTGTGAATGACCACCATTGAGGAGTTTTTATAGTGCGGTTTCTGTGCATTGTATAAAATAAATCTGTTAATTTTTTCATACATAGAACATACAAGTAATAGTCATACATGTTAGCTTGAGGCTTTTGTCATACTGATCTATATATATAGATATATATATAAATTTCATTTTTTTTCTACTGAATAAATGTTTTTATGGCATGTTTGTATTATGTGTTATTTAAATTGTAGCAGCTATAAATGTATTGTTACTGTACTTAATACTTCCAAAATGACTAGTTCTGAATTTGGTATGTCAAATTTTATTATAAAACATTTTCCAGTAAATAAAAGTAAATAAAATCTGTAATTCAAAAAATGTAACAAGTTAACATTTACAGTGTAACAATTTCTTCTCCATAACATAAATTAAGTCAAACTAATCCAAGAAACATTACATAATTTAAGATACGAGTAACACTTAATGCCAAATATTTGCAAAAAGATTAATTTTCTACTAGGATGCTAGCCCCTTGATGTTTTTCTTGAGCCTACACATTACCTTGAACCTGATGATTAAACCAAAATTCCCGGCCATTTTTTAGCGTCATTCTTAAGTGTGTGGTTTTCAATGGCTCTGGCATCCAAAAACGAATCTGTGTATGAATCGGATTTGCCTGGCTGCCGGCACGGTTGTCATAAGCACCATGTCTGACCTGTTATACTGTTACTAGAAGGCAGACGGGCAGGAGCCGTGGCCCTAGGAACTGGATTTCCACGCCCAGTTGGACAAAAGTGGCCCGTCTGGAACGCAGACTAAAGTTGTAAACTGAGTCACTCTGCAATTCGCAGCAGGTATGATACCAAGGCCATCATGACTGGGGTGAGAACCAGGATCCCCACCCACACCAGGATGGCGATGACGCTGTATTTCCGTGCCTGACGGGAAAACTTCTGAGCACTCTCCACATCTGTCTCCCTCCTCTCCTGTGCCTTCGGGGCAGGAGAGAGAGACATCGGTAAGATCAGAGGGGAAACTCGGGCAGAGCTTCCAGTCTGGTGTATGCTATACTTACTCTGACGGAGTTGATCAAAGCCAGAATGCCCAAGCAAGATATCCCACAGATAATGCTGCAGACAGCCAGCTTCCTGTAAACCTTGATCAGTCCGCTGGGCCTCTCCTCTTCCGAGTTCTGGATGGGTCGTATCCGCAAGGGGATACACTCTTCCATCATGGGGCCGTCAGACATAGCAGTGCTGTGTGTGTCTGGTGATGAATCTGGAGAGGAGGGGTGACGTGTGAAGTTTAGGATCAGCGGTACTGGGCACAAGGGAAAAGGGAAGAGAAAGATTTGGATAGAGATGGATAAAAGCTCAATATCACCGTGACATGACAGACGGACCGCAGTATGAAGTGTCAGGGTGAGGGAGACGCCTGCGGTATGAAAGGTTTCACTAAAGGTGACGCGCTGTGGGTGCCTGGCAACCCAGCACCGTAATTTCCCAGTGCACAGATATATACCATGTAATGATATGAGCCTGTAAAACAGGTATACAGACAGGCTGGGGCAGCTGCCGCTGTTTGGCCCGAAACCACCCGCCCTCAGGCACCCTTGTGTTGCAGTTGTCTGTAAGGAGAGCCTGTTTGTTAACTTTTATCTAAAGATGACAAGAGCAGCTTGGGTAACGCAGTCTCCCCTCTTGCAGCAGCTTGGGTACTGAAACCACAGGATGTAAACACCCCCAATTTCCTCCAGCACTCGGTGCCTCTCTGAGGTGCAGAAACCAAAACTGCAGAATATAACCATGTAGGGACCGGGTTTGGATGGGGTAGAACTCTAATCTGGGCTGAAACACATGGCTAGCAGCTGTTTGATCAGAAGTTTTTTTTTCCATCATGTTGAAATGTAGCAGATGTTCTCACCGTCTCCTGTCAAGAGTGAACTTGAGGCTTCAGGCTTTCACCTCGAAAGCGCGTGGCACCTTGAAACTAAGGAGGACCGCAGTGGTCACAGCAACCGGCCAACGGTGTGAGTGAACCTGGGGAATTGGGAGGGAAAACTGAAATCAACATGTCCCTGGTATCTGCCGTGACATGAGTTCTGTTTTTGCTTCTTTACTGAATTGTTGAACCTCTAAATTAGCCCGGCAACAAAAAAAAAAAAAACCACACACACAAAGGGGAAATGGTCAACAAGTTAAGAAACATGCATACTTGCATTTCCTATCAATGCTTATGTGACTACAAAAGCCATGAGAGCGATTTCCAGCTGAAAGCGGCTAATCGGGCAGCTCGTTCTAAATGCTGTCCCGCGATCACACGCTACGGCGCGTCTGTATTGTTGGGTGAACACAGCACAGAGGCAGGACACCGGCTGGTGCGCCGACAAACTTCAATACCGGGTATCTGCTGTCACTGCCATATCGGACAGACACAGGTGTACTTACACACTCACTCGTCCAGACATGACCGGCGGATTCCACACGGCGCGCGGAGGCGGTGTCCTAAGTAGCAGAAATCTAAATCCACAAGTGTGACAGCGTTGTATAAATCCAGATTCAGTTTCCTTCGACTACGTCGGCAAAATCTTTCAGTGGTTCTCAGCTACGACGAATGAAACAACGTCTGTGCGAGACCAAGAAGTTTCTGGTGTGTCCCCTCCGACGGTGTGGGAAAGCCCAGAATGCGCTTGGTATGCGCTTACAGTGTAAGAATGAATGTGGGTGTGTCTCTGGCATACACTATAGCCCCACACCCTTTTATTCCTCTTTGCTTTGGCTCCACCCCCATTTGCAGCCCATAACTTTCCTCTTTTGCCCCCCATGCTGAAACAAACCCTTCCCATCAGAATTATGTAAAAGTATTTTCAAGTGTAGTTACAAGTCTGTTATTGACTGGACCGTCGCATTATGATTTTAGTGAAGTAAAACTTTACTTACTCTGTTGTCATGGCAACCATTTATTTCTGTGTTGGGGTGTCTTCCAGTAAATACGCCCTCTGTTTATTTCCATTGTGGATTCTATCCCTCTCTCCCTCCCTCTCTCTCTCTCTCTCTCTCTCTCTCTCTGTTGTAGTTTTGCGCAATGTCACAAGCAGCCTGTTTTCGGTTCCGGTCTGCTTCTCTTACTCACACACTTACTCATAGAATGTTTCTCTTCTTACCTCATCGACAGTGACTGGACTGGGTACTCTACATCTGTGTTTCCAAATCTGGTCCTCGGGAACCCACATACATCCATCCATGTTTTTGCTCTCTGCAAAAATGTGGACCGTCTGGGGGGTCTCTGAGGACTGGCTAGGGATACACTGCTCTACATTAAAAAAAAAAACCCAATGTTATATAATACTGACACATCTCTACTTCCTCTTAACTCCTGCCAAAAATTTGCTTTATTGAACAACTGAGGTCCTTGTCAGTATCAAGAAATTAAAGAAGTGGAAAAGCAGGAAATTCACCAACAATAACTGAAGCCGTCAAGAACTGATATGCCTGTAACGTCACTATTGCTGTATATTACTGATATATTTGATGTGTGATCCTATGAGTTTGGTTCCTTAGAATCTCTGATGATTTTTGCAGAGCATAATACAGGGACTTGTTTTGAAAAGTAATTGAATAACTTATTCTGTAGGATACTTTGGTACAGCCATCCATACTCCCAGGCCAAGTCAAAATCTAGGTGGTGTGCAGCTCTATGGATTAGGGGACTGTGCCTGAGACTAGTAGGTCATTGGTTTGAATCCCTTGGCCAGCAGAGAGATTACGTCATCATCGAGTCCCTTAGCAGGAGCCTTAAACCTAAAAACTACCGTAGGGCTGCTAGATAAATAGCCAGGCCTGCGCTCTTACCTGCTGGCTTTGCTGTCACTTGTATAGACCAATCAGCCTTAACATTGTGACCTCCTGCCTAATATGGCGTAGGTCCCCCTTGTGTCACCGAAACCACCTTGATCCATTGGGGCACAAGACCACTGAAAGTAACCCGTGGTATCTGGCACCAACACGTTAGCAGCAGATCCTTTACGTCCTGCAAGTTGAGAGGGGGGGGCCTCAAACTTGTTTGTCCGTCACGTCCCTCAGATCCTCGATCAGACTGAGATCTGGGAAATTTGGAGGCCAAGTCAACAACCTTGAACTCGTTTCATGTTCCCGAAAACCATTCTTGAGTAATTTTTGCATTGTGGCATGGTGCATTATCCTGCTGAAAGAGGACACAGCCATCCGGGAATACCGTTGCCAAGAAGGGGAGTACGTGGTCTACAACAACGTTTAGGTAGGCGGTGTGTGCCAAAGTAATATCCAGATGAATGCCAGGATCCAAGGTTTCCCAGAAGCATCACATTTCCCAGAGCATCACACTGCTGCTGGCTTGCCTTCTTCCCATAATGCAGCCTGGTGCCATCTCTTCCCCAACATTGCGCACGGAGCCCGCCACATAATGTAAAGATAACAGAACTCATCAAACCAGGCCCCCCTCTTCCATTGCTCCACGGTCCAGTACTTTTTCGGCAATTTGTGTAGTAGCTCTCCGGTGGGATCGGACCAGACAGGCTACCCTTCGCTCTCCATGAGCGTCCATGAGCCTTGGGCACCCATGGCCCAGTCGCCAGTACACTTATCGGCCTTCCTTGGACCACTTTTGGTAGGTACTGACCACCAAGTGGTCTAGCCGTCACAGTTTGGTCCTTGTCATAATCGCCCAGATCCTTACGCTTGCCCATTTTTCCTGCTTCCAACACTTCAGTTTCAAGATCCGTCTATTCACTTGCGCCATTGTAACAAGATAATCAATGTTATTCACTTCACCTCTCAGTAGTTTTACTGCTATGGCTGATTGGTGTGTAGGCTATGTATATGTCTCATGGGAGAAACAAAGGGTTACATGAAAACCAAAGAACAATGATGTACTTGTGCATATGGTAGTTCATCCTGGAGCGGGAAGCCTGAAGCCTCTCCCCCCCGAAAGGTGCACTTGAGCTTTGTACCCTTTGCTGACTGGGCTAGGCTCCAGACCGCCTTATGACTCGGACAAATGCTTAGAATATGAAGATACTGATTTCTACTGCTGCTAATAAAAACTCGTTCACTCGACTCTTTTTTTTTTTTCTTTTTCATTTTCCCCCGTTCTTGTATTTTGTTTATGAAGGCAGCGAGTTTTTTTTTTCTTCTTTAAATAATGATTAACTCAGGACTGGCTATGAATAGACAGGCTCTGACTGTTCTTTCTTCCAATGACTGTACAGAATTTAATCCCGCCCTTACTTTTTCTAGCCATTAGAAAAACGAAACATTACCGCGTTGACGTGGCTGTAAGAGGTAAACACGGAAACGTTTTGGTAGGAACATGTGCGTGTGTAAATAACCAAGTTATTATTTTAAATTATTAACTACAAGTTAGTTGTAGCATGTGTTAATGTGTCTGTTTACAGTATTCTCGTAATTGTCGAATGCATTCAGATTAACATTCAGATAAAGCTCATTTTCTGTACTCAATACAGCTAATCGATTCTCTCTATTTAAATTTGATCAGTAAACATAACGGTCGCTTTATGTAGTTCGATTTAAAATCAATTACCTGTATGCGTAAATATAGAGTCGAAAGTATGGAGCAAAAAAAAGAAACGGCGTTCGTGACGGAAAGATACGGCTCTCAAGAAAAATGGACGTACCGATTAAATAAGGGAGTGCTGAAGAGGGAAAGGCTGGATGCTGGGGGACCCACCAAGTCATTTCTTGGGTTTTTTAAAGTAAGTCTGTAGCTGTCGACTGAAGTTTCATTTAATATGTAACTAATTTCCGACACCAGTTAAAAACACACTCGAGATCAGCAGAAGCATTAACCAAGCCGTTGTTAAGCTACTTCGCACTTTGATTAGACTCCAAATTATACTGAGCTATTAATTCCTTCAGATCTGTTAATCAGTCACCGGAGTGACTGTTAAACATATCATATATGTGTCTGACACCTGAATGACCTAGAACACTTTCCTGTGTAATCTTGGTTTCTAAACACGGCTGTCCTGATTCACCTTCCGTTTATCTTTGCACTTAAGAGCGTCTTCTTACCACAAGGATATCCAGACAGTGTCAGTGAGGACTACCTGCAGTATCAGTTTTGGGATACTATACAGGTAATCCATAATTAATGCTTATTAACATTCAGGTGCCCGATGCCTGATTTCGGGCTCTTTGAGTGTGTAGGTGTTCATGTGAGGATAATGTGTGTGTTCTATCTTGTTTCCTCTCCTCTCTCATGCACACAGGCTTTCTCCAGCTCCCTGTCAGGCACACTATCCACCCAAGCATCACTAAGGGGTGTTGGTGTAGGCAATCAGGAGGCTACAGTTGCTGCGGCAACCGTTACCTGGTTACTAAGAGGTGTGTTTGGAAATTCTGTCCTGCCTCCTTTTCTCTTTCAGCATGCTATCAGCATACTAATAAGATATTCACGTTCACTGTGACTGGTTTGGAGTATTATAGAGTGGTAATAAACTAGCAGTATTACTGCTTTATTCAGTTTGCACGCTTGTTTCATTCATCACCCCTAGATCCCACACCAGTTCAGACAAAAAAAACATACATCTCTGCGTGTTGCAGAATAACTGCATTTAAATTGTCGCATAGCTTTTTGAGTTATAGGATTAGTTTTAACCATAACAGAAAGTGGTTGTCTGTATGCGTTAAACAATTCATCTGTGTTGTCTTCATGATGATGGGTCCTGTGTTGAGAGGAGCAGTCTGTCACAGGGACGGTGCCTTTGATTCTGACTTGTATACCTGCTGGTTCCCTCAGATGGTACCGGGATGCTTGGCAGAATCCTGTTTGCTTGGGTCAAAGGGTGAGCATGCCGCCGTCAGCCACATAGGCGTGTCTCTTTGCCTGGTGCCGCCTTTAACGTGTCACTTCCCTTGTGCCCCATCCTTCCCAGGAGCAAACTGGACTGCGATGCCAAGAAATGGAGGTAAGGCTTGGAGAGTCTCCCTGAAAGGGTTACTGGGAAGGTGGGGATTCAGCCGTCCCCAATGCCTCTTTCTCAGGCTGGTGGCCGACGTTCTCAATGACATCGCCATGTTCACGGAGATTCTGGCGCCCAGCTTCCCAGCATGCTTCACTTTCTTCGTCTGCATTGCTGGAATTTTAAAGGTTAAAATGCTATTTATGGAACTACTTTAGTTATATGCTATATGCATGGAACTCCTTTAGTCATGTATTATATACTCAGCAAAAAAAGAAACGTCCCTTTTTCAGGACTGTGTATTTCAACAATAATGTTGTAAAAATCCAAATA
>JAABNX020000052.1:7645410-7676195 GCA_015163995.2 Mormyrus lacerda | reverse complement strand
AGGATAAATTGTGGGTGGGGGGGGGGGGTGCTGTCATACTCCCATAAAAGCATAAAAGTGACAATTCATTTGTCTTTGGCCCGGATTTTACCGGAGAGTATGAATTTGGGAGCCTCCTGTTATGTCGGGTTAGACCCGCTGTCCGCGTCACTTGTGGACACAGGGTGACGGGCGGTCAGCCTCATACCTTAATGACTCTCATTAGGAAGAGAGAGATGAGTCACACCCCCTCCCCCATGGCCATCTACAACCTGCCATATAAGGTAGGGGGGTCAAACGCTTCAGAACAATACACTATATTAAGAGGACAGATGGGATTTATACACGAAGATGGCAATTAAGATGCAGGTACACGGGGGAAAACGTCCCCGTCTGACGGCCTGCACATCCTCCGGGAATGTGATCCAATCCGGTGGGCCGCTGCCCTGGTGTCACACTGTACACCTTATTTAAGGACGTCCTATCGCCGGCTGAAACACACAATTTTACTTCCCCTTGAGTCCCGTTTTGTAGAGCTATGGCGCGCTGGCAGGAGTCTGCACAGCACTCCTCGTGATTTACACTTCGTAATCGCATAGGAGCATATCCGACAGGCTCCGCACACCAGCCTTTCGGAGGGTAATTAATGGCCCGGCGTCCTCGCGGTGAATGTTTGATGGCCTCGTGTCTGGCCGCACTGTTCCCTGCTGGGCTCCGGCCAGCCACAGCTTGGAGTGTCCCTGCCGCATGTGGCTTCCGGTTCCCAGGGCTCTGTTCCCGGCAACTGCGCTGCAGGTTCCCGCGTCAGCCTCTCGACCCCGACACACGGCCGTACGGGAGCAGCGGTGTGGCACGAATCCCCTGTGGGAAAGCATGACCCTAGCAGAGCTTATTGTGCATGAAATGCAAATTCTCAGGATTTTTTTTTTGCCTTCAGCAATTCAACAATAGTCCTTTACAGCCAGTGCATATAAGAATTCCCAGGTTTTTCATGCCTTTCGATGGCTCAAGGTTATGCTGGGAGCTTCTCCTCCATAAATGTTCCGTTTCCCCTGCACTAGCTCTTCTCGTATTTCGCTTTGGATTCGTTCCAGGCCCTGGTAGGTCCCATTCAAAGAGCGAGAGCTGAAGGCGGGGCCTTGATGTCCTGTCGGGCTGCCATGGTGACGGAGAGCCTGGGGGGGTGGGGGATGCAGGACGGGGGGAGGAGAGGAAGCAGATGATGGAGGACGGGCTGATTGAGGCGTCGGCTCTGCCTGACCTTCACAGACGAGACGCATCTCCCGTCTTGGTTTTTGCCGTCTGCCTCCGTGAATCCGGCTGGGCTGGACCTGAGTGGAATATTCGGGTTTTATTTTTCCTGCTTCGGTGATAGCTTTGAGCGAAATGTGCAGCCCAACATCCCTATTAAAGCAAGTGAACCTCTATAGAAGCATGTCTGCTCTCGTGTTTTTGTCTTGATAGCTCATTGCTAAATGCTTTCAGGAACCTCTGACATTCGGTACAAATTGCCTTTTTCTAAATCGGATATTTGGAGCGTAAAGTCCAAACAGAAACAACCATATAGAAACATGTGGAGTTGTTTTACTGCCAGAACTCACCATGAAAAATACATATTGAATCTGTGAGGATTATTATGTTTCGACACTGTAATCCCTTCATGGAAGGGGGTGGGGCTTCTGTTTGCTCTGTGCTGCATTTATCAGGACAGTGTAGAGGAACTAATTAGGATTTTTAATTATACTCACAGTTCTAATCTGACGATGTTTACATCTGTGTGAGTTGACTTTGATTTCAATTAAATCACTGTAATGTACTTAATAATGGAAATTTAATCGAAAAGCTTCTCGTTCTCACACTGCAGGATATTCATTTTATATTTCCATTATACATTGACTGTTGTGGTCAGATTTAACCTTCCATCAAGGACCATTTTACGTTTATTACTCTTCATGACCCTTATAAATGTGCATTTTGTAATATAAATCTCAGGATTCTGCTCTGAACTTGAACATTCGCCCAAAAATACTGATTCTTTGATTTTTTTTTTGCCAGTGCTAGGTTCTAGAAAATGTAATAGTTCTGCAGTAAGCATAAAACTTATTTTATCATATGCTTTAAAGTCGTTATATGCTGTGAAAGGAATAGTACCGGTTGAATTAATTGCCTTATTAGATTCAGACAGGCCAAGTGAAATATCTCACTTAAAACTGAAACATATTTAACCTTAATGTGAACAAATACATCATAGGCAAAGTGGAGCTGCAAGCAACATAAAATGGCAGCTGGAGGAAGAAAAGAATGGATTAGGGTGGAGGAAGAGAATGAATGGATGAGGCTAGAGGTAGGGTGGAGGAGGAGAAGAATGGATGAGGCTAGAGGCAGGGTGGAGGAGGAGAAGAATAGATGAGGCTAGAGGTAGGGTGGAGGAAGAGAAGAATGGATGAGGTGATTAGGATGGTGGACATCTGCCCTTGGACTTCTGTGACATGTAAGGTACATCCATCCATCTATCCACAAAAGCAGCACATGGTGCATCATATCTAAAAATCTTTGAACATAACTCGATTGTCTGGATTGGGGGGTAATCTAATATACTTTCATGGGCCCCAAAATCGCTGTGCCCCTGTCTGTGACAGTCTGTGAATCACAATGGTAACAGCTAACAGATCGTGTTGCCAAATGCAGTGACGGCTCCTTTCACATTTATTCATCCATTGATTATCTAGACTTATGGTTGCATTATTTATAAATAAAGCGATGCCAGATATTAGTGACACAAACACGCATATTCTTGGAGAATAATGGAGCTGGTTTCAAAGGACGATACAAATGAATTAAGACAGCAGATAAATATCAGGATGAATTTTAAGCATCTTGTATTACGTTAGGAAATGTCAGCATCGTGGGCAGAACATTAACTGTTTTCCACTCATAATAGAAAATACATTTCTCTGTGTGAGCTGCTGTAAGTTTACCTGTAATTTGCTTTTCATTTTCTATGCAGAGAATCCTTAAATCCTTAAGTTGGTCAAGCAGAGAGCTGGTCTCTTCAGCAATGACTCGGTTATCAAAAGCACCTCCATTATCATCCTGTTTATTTAAAACAAACCTCTGCAATTCTGATCACAGGCTGATATTATCTGCACATGCTCTGCACTGGTTGAGTTTACTTTAGAAGTAGGTGACTAAATTCTTTATTGTGAGTTTTATTTAAATATAAAATGCTGAATTTTTCCTTTCCATGGTTCAGACATCGGGTCTGGGAAATCGGCTGAATCTTGTGACAGTGTTTAGTGAGGAATGTCCTGTTAGTCTGAGGGGATCTTCAATCCACGGTCAGTTTTATGCAAGGAAGGTGATGAAATCAGGTACTACGCACCTACAGACAGACTCAGCAGCGAGAGCAGGGCATGTGGGTGGGAGAACACAGAACAACAGCCAAACAGACAGAAGTTCCCAAATCCAACAGGAGTCACCATCCTGTGTGAGTCAGACAGGTGCCGGAGGATCTCAAAACCTTCCCTTACCGGAAAATCCTTATTTATTTCATTCTTTGCTGTTTGTTTGTTACTCTGGGCTGTGTCGGCACTCACATGCCTCAGGCTGAGGGCCCCGACAGCCTGTAGGCTAAAGCCGTGCCGTTTCCTGTCGTTTCACTCTTTGGCAGTGTATATTAAAGTTACTCAGGTATTGTGCTGTTGCAGGGGGACCAGAATGAGCCCGCTGTCATAGATAAACAAACAGACCACATTGTCTTTATATTTTTATCATTTTGTTATTATCTCTTACCGTAACATTATAAAATATATCCATGCTTAATCTTCAAAAATTTCACGCTGTTATAG
The DNA here is from genome assembly GCA_015163995.2 of Mormyrus lacerda. Taxonomy (NCBI): domain Eukaryota; kingdom Metazoa; phylum Chordata; class Actinopteri; order Osteoglossiformes; family Mormyridae; genus Mormyrus; species Mormyrus lacerda. The sequence goes on along the minus strand of JAABNX020000052.1, from coordinate 7,672,368 downwards.
GTTTGATGTAAATGAGTTATACGCCGTCAATCAACTGTCTAACAGAAAAAAGCAGGCAAGTGAAAATGTGCAAGCATAGAAAAGTATGTTTAAATAATCTTGCTATAAAACTGACTACCTTTAAAAGGGTGTTAGTTTATCCATTTAAAAAATCTAAATTTGGCCCAATATTTGCAGTAACCATTCAATCTATTCCTTCATTTGTTGACTGAACCACCAGCCTTCCGGGTTCGGCTAATGAAAACCTCATCAACTTAATTATACAAATAACTTGATTGATTAAGCACACTGGTGCTGAGACTTAACAAACATGTGGAATGGCTGAGGTGCCCCTGAGGAGAAGGTTCAGGACCTGAACTGATGTTCATCTAGCCATCCAACAAGATATTAGTAACCTTTTGGAGAACAGAGAAAAATCTTGTTGTTTTTTATTGTGCCACTGTTATTCTGCCTATGTTCTAATGTTGAAATGTGTCTGACTTTAGCACAGTACTGTATAACAGCTGAAGGAGTTCCCTGTCTCTGTAGGCACTCATAATGGGCAGTAGCTGAGTTATTTTCATAGGACTAGCCTGTCTGTGTGCCTCACAGACCAGGAGGTCATGCCTCCAGCACCACATGACAGGATTTCATTCCAGGGGCCTCCCTTGACTGCAGTTCCTCCCAACTGGCTGATCTCACACGGTGGTGAATAATCCCGCCAGCTAATTAACCTGCAGAATGGCGAGGTCACTTAGCCGCACAAGGGCGCACCATGATAACGAGGAGGCCATGAAATGTGCCATACAGAAATAATTACTGATGCCATTGATTTAGACGGGGGCATCCTTTTCCCAGAATGCATCTGTCTACAGCCATATTAATGGCATCAAGTGGAATTGTTTGCACAGTTTTCGGACCTTGGATCAAAATTGATGGTGAATAGACCTGCAATTGCCTTTGCTTGATTTAATTGGCCCGTTTTAACAATGCTGCCATATGTAATAGTATTCTTCTTGTCCACTACTGTTAGCCCTCACCTCCCATGATCCGCACTGCATGGACACATGTTTGTGACTGGCCCTCCAGCTGGCAGGGATGAATACATGAATGACGTAAATAACACTTCAGAGCATGTGATCTCTTCTGCCCCGTGTGGAAAATTAAGCATATTTGAGGTTTTACACTCATTTCCCCAAAAATAATCTCTGAAACAATAGACTTCAATGGGCAAAACAAAACCAAACTCCTCAACTTTACTGTCACAAAGGTAACGATCATTGTTGTAATGTATGATCTGGGTGCGGTGTTAAGTGGGTAGATAAATGACGGCTTGAGGCTGTGGGATCAGTGTATTGGGCCCAGCTAGCTGGCGTGATGCAGCAGGACTGGCACCAGCAAACTGCAGTATGGCTTCTAACCTAACTCTGACCCCCATGCCCCGCGGAGCTGTTGCAGGTTGGTGTTTAGTTACAGACTGGGCAGGAGAGGGGGGGGGATGCTAGACTGACAACCCAGCTGAAATTGGCAGGCTTGTTGGTGCCAAATGGGCTGGATTGAATATTTTTGCAGTTGCTTATCCTCTGGGATTTTCACGCACAACGATCTCTAGAGTTTACTCATAATGGTACGAAAAACCGAAATCATTCAGTGAGCGGCAGTTTTGCAGCAAAAATACCTGGTTGATGAGAGAGGTCAGAGGAAAATGGCCAGACTGGTTTGAGGTGATAGAAAGGCTACAGAAACTCAGATAACCACTCTGTACAACCGTGGTGAGCAAAAGAGCATCCCAGAATGCACTGCACCACAACACATTGAGGCTTGAGGCATATGGGCTACATCAGCAGAAGACCATGTCCGGTTTCAGTCCTTACAGCCAAAAACAGAAAGCTGAGGCTACAGTGGGCACAGGCTTCCCAAGACTGGACAGATGAAGACTCGAAAAACATCCTGGTCTGATTTCTACAGAGGCATACAGATGGGTGGGTCAGAATTTGGTGTCAGTAGCATGAATCCATGGACCCAAAATGCATGTGTCCACATTCCAGGCTGGATTGGTGCTCTGATAGTGAAGGGAATGTTTTCTTAGCACACTTTTGGTCGTTAATACCAATCAGTCTTTGTTTGAAAGACACAGCATATTCTCATATTGTTACTGACCATGGCCACAATTTACCCATCTTCTAATAGCTATTTCTAGCATGATAATGCACCAAGTAACAAAGCAACAGGCATCTCGAGCTGGTTTCATGAACATGGTAATGAGTTTATTATTCTTCGGTGGCCACCAGGTCACCGGATCTGAATCCAGTAGATCCCCCTCGAGATGTGGTAAAACTGGAGATTCACATGGATGTGCGGCTGACAGATCCACAGAAATTACATGATGCAGTCATGTCTGCCTGGACCAGAATCCTAAAAGAATATGTACAACATCTTGTGGAATCCATGCCACAAAGAATTAAGGCTGTTTTGAGAGTGAGGTACAGTACAGTGCATCATGTCCCTAATATAAATATTTGTGTGTGTTTGTGTGTGTGTGTATGTGTGTGTGTGTGTGTGACATTAGCAGCTTTATCCTTTAAGTCCTATAGGATGTAGGGTGGGAATTTGGGCTTGTGGGAGTTTTACTTATACATAAATATTCTGAGGGCAGAAGGAAGAATGATTGATTCAGAAAGCTAACCAATCAGATTGTAGAAGAAGTGGGTCCAAGCAACTAGAGGAGGTGGGACCAAGATATCTGATTGGTTGGTCCTGACCTGATTCTGATGTGTAAAATACAGATACATGCAACAGATACAAACAACAAAACCATTTAAATACACACTACACTGTTGAACTGTGGTTAGTATTGAGTAAATGTGAAAGTTAGCATTTGCTAACAGTCAGTACGGTACCTTAACAGTTCTCAGTTATCATTACTGGTGGCTGCAATTGTTTCGAGCTAGACCCTGCAATACTGTTGACTTATTTGAGTCAGGAAGCAGTTTCGGTGCTCCTTGACTACTTCAGCAATTGGCCATCTTACCAGTATTGACAAGTAATATTGTATATTAAAATACACAATACAGTTAACATGAAAGTTGCAAGCATTTGGGCATCCGTACACTGTGCAGTGAGTTACCTGTCATATTGTCTTCTAAGATATTTAACAAGATATAGCAGACAAAAAAAACAACAGAATTCAACACGACAGATGCAATGAATAGTTAATAGTATATAATAAAAATTGAACAAATAAGTAAATTTACGTAAAAAACAGGGCAATGTGTGATTCAGTGATCTAAACCGCTGCGCCTGTCATCAGAAGGTTATTGGTTCAAGCCTGGCTTCAGCACATCTGCAAAGCCCTTAACCCCAGCTCACTGGGGGCTGCTATGTGTGGCTGCCCTTCACGGCCAGCTTGCTCTCATCTACAGAGAGCAAGTTGGGGGGGAGGCGTAAAGAGAATTTCCCCAAATTATTTTAATTATTATTAAGATCTAAGTAGCACTTCTTAGCTTTTCATAAGTAAAAGTTGTATGGTAATAAAAGAACATAAAATTATACTAATGTGGTCATATTTTACATTATTGAAAAGGTCTTGTGAATTTGCTTCAGAACTCACAGTGAATAGATACAACACTGTTATGATTGATCACCTGCCAACCAAAACAATGCAATAAATACTCTATTTATTTAATTCACATATACATTCTCGTTTCACTTGAACTGAGTTCACCGCAAATATTATTTATCATCAAGGAAAATCAATAAGACACTTCAATGTTTTTCTAATAGTAGCATCAAATGGGGAGAAGGGAGGAAAGAATCATTTTACACATATTTTTGGAATCACACACACACACACACACACACACACACACACACACACACACTTTAAGGACTTTGGGCACCTATTATCCCATAGCTGGTTCACCAGTTGGCCTTCCTTGGGCCACTTTTGGTAGGTACTGACTGATGTACACAGGGAACAGCCCAGAAGACCTGCTGGTTTGGAGATGCTCTGACCCAGATGTCTAGGTTTCACGGTGAGGCTCAGTTCCTTGTGCTTGCCCATTTTTCCTTCTTCCAACACACCAACTTCAAGACCTGACTGTTCACTTGCATAATATAAAATGGCACCCTTGACAATTAATGTTATTAATTAAATATTATTTATGTTATATATATATATATATATATATATATATATATAGAGCTTATTTGAGGAAAAAACGAAAGCGGCTGCCGGATGCAGATGTGCAGCGGCTCTGTGCCGTGTCTCATGGCCCCACCCCCACGTGTGTTGCCATGGATACCAGGCATGCCTAGCTCACAGTCACCGCTTATCGACTTGGGGTCGCAGTTACAGGTCAGGGGAGCGTACTCCCGCCCTCGGTTCTGCCCACGATCCTGCAGCGGAGACACAAAGCCGTCACGCCAGAGCCCATCGGACGGGGTGAGCCCTACCTGTCGTTTGTGAAGTTTGTGAAGCTGAAGTTTAGTGCATGCATCACACACCGCCTTCAAAACACGCCATTTAACATGGGTACTGATCAGTTACATCATGGAAACCCAAACCCTGGGGTGGACTTCATTAAAAATGACTCTGGGGAAAGATGCACCCTGTAATTGACAGTATGCAAATAATTACAAAGGCTAATTGTTACTGTATTCAGCTGTCGGTAATTGAAGTGCAAATTTACCACATGTTATTATGGCCTTTGATTCTGTTTCCAATGCTGTGCCACACGATTTAAAAATCATATCTGTTTTGCATTTTTTAATACGCTGTCTATTCTTCCTGCCTTCAGACTGGAAGTCGCCTCCGGCCATTTTCATGATTTTTTTTTCTATTTAAAAACCCGCAATTTCTTTAAACCCACCAGGCGTGTTGCCTTGGGCCGGAAAGTCTGAATCTCTTCTCGAGCGAGAGTTTTCACGGAAACCAGCTGATTCGGTGTGGCACCTGTGGGGGCAGTGCCCGGCTGCACCCTCGTTCCCAGTGCCGTGGAAACGCTGTGCAGTGAATCATTAAGGCCAATTAAAACGTCGATACCGGCAGCCTCCCTCACACGCCGACGTGCCGTAATCTCTGGGGAGCAGCCGGGCGAAAAACTATTTAATTTTCCCGGCAAAAGGGTGGCGGTAAAGTAAGTGCCGTGACCTTTTTACACATTCATAAAACAGAAAGCCCCGCAGCGGGGGGGGCTCACTTAATGTTATAAGCTGCTGTAATGTTATATCGCTTCCCCCACATCATGTTTGCAACAAGGCAGGAGGGACGGGGGCCGCGGGTCTTTCCAGCCGCCAAGCACAGCGCCCTCCGCTGGCTGCTGCGAACAGTGCGGCCCGTGGCCCCAGCTGGAATCTCAGTGAGCGATCTGGCTGCTCGTTAGTGTCCTTAACCACCTCCCCCCCCCCCAACCCCGGACAGTGAGCCGTCACTGAATTGGCCGCGCCTTATCTGATGGGGGGAACAGAAAGAGAAGGTGCTTAGAGCAGTGACACTTTGGGGGGGGGGGGATTGTGAGGTATAGGTCCATTAGACTGAGCAGAAATGTGAGGTGGAGCGTAACCAAAACTGAGGTGGCCCCGTGTCTCTGCCCCCTCTGATTCGATGGCAGTCACAGCTGAGACCTCCCCAGATTGAACTCCCTAGGAGGAGCCCCGCCTTCGGGCAGACCACCAGCTCTGCAGGTATAGACCACTAGCACGCGGTTGTAGGGCAAATGGATGAATTCATATTCTTCTAACCCAGCTGCGACCGAAGCCTGTATGGTCAGGCTCCTTGAAATGACTCCCCCCCCCCCCCCCCCAGCACCCTTTAACGGATCATCGACCATCAGCATCATGAGAAGACCACACGCGTCATCATTAACATCGATGCTGAAGGAGCAGTTGAAGCCCAGGTTCGTTATTAACATGCACATTAATACGACACTTTTGGAAATATTCTAAATGATGGTGTAGGAAGAGGAATTTTCATTACAAAGGCCCCGTAACATCAGCGTCAGTTTATCCTACTTATAATGAATATGCATTTCTCTAGTAGACAGATCAATACTGAAGATTGTGTCAGAGTGTTTGCATTTTATTATGAGGCACTTACTTTGTCACTGATTTCAGATCAGACTCTGAAGTGAGCCGGGCTCCAGCGGCCGTGAACGTACCACCATGATTTAAGAATTTTGGTCCAGTCACCTTGGCAAGCAGCTGAAGTTCCCAACCAAAATAACACCCACACTGCTCCGCCCAGACATGATCATTCTGTCAGATTCCACCAAGCAACTGATCGTGCTTGAACTCACAGTTCCCTGGGAAGAACGCATGGAGGAGGCCAATGAGAGGAAGCGGAGTAAGTACCAGGAGCAGGTGGAGGAGTGCAGGGGGAAGGGTGGTTGGTGAACTCGTTGTGAACCTCTAGAGGTGGGCTGTAGAGGTTTTGGTGGTCGATCTCTCTGCAGAGTGTTCACTCTGCTAGGTATCAATGGGCAGGAGAGACGGAAGGTGACCAGGTCTGCAACTGAAGCCGCAGAGAAAGCAACTAGGTGGGTAAAGAGGGCAGAACCGTGGATAAACGCTGCTGGGACACAGGTCGGGGTCTGATCAACCCTGGCCGGGTCGCCTGGGCGAGGGTGTCTGATGCTGAAAGACCTGAAACACCCTATGAGCCCAGGTAACATCACTGATGATGTGTCCCAGGGCATCTGTATGATGTATCTTGCACTCGGGGACCATCAGCTCTCCACGGTGTTTAAGCATCTGTTCTGTATCTTTAAGGACTGGCAACAAATGCTGGAGCAGAGCAAGAGCCTTCCAGTCAAGTAATTATTTCCATAATTAAACAAATTAGTTTTAAGACAGCAGAAAAGCCTGCAAAGAAAGCAAGTCTCCCGATGCCAGAACAGGGAAGTTAAGTACCAAAGCAAACGTTAAATTTGCTTTAGAATTATTTCTAAAAATAGGCAATTTAAACTCTGTCCTGTGTTTTCTGTATTAATACATAGGCAAGTGTTTATATTTGTGTGTGTGTTTATGTGTGTTTATTATATATATATATACACTACCAGACAAAAGTTTGTGCACACCACTTTTCCATTTATTTCAGAAACTGCAGATTTTTGCTTGTGTTAAACATTGGGAAGTTGAGTGAACAACTATAGATAAAAATAAGTCAAACCTGTCAATATTCGGGGGGGGGGGTCACATCACATCTCATTGTTGCGCGATACCGATCTTGAGACCCCCTTAAAATTTTGCTTTTGAGGCTTTCATGGGGTCTCATGGGTTAATCGGGGGTGTCGGACCCCCCCGGACCCCCCTGTATTTCGCACACTTGGAAAGTGTATGTACAGTGCATGACTGACACCGTATTACCTGGTTGTATGGTGATCACATAGTAAAACTGTAGACTGTTCTTTAACTTTAAATGCGCCAGTTAAATGTTTCATCCCATTAAATGTATGTCATTTTATGTCCATTGTAAATGGTAAATGGACTGCATTTATATAGCGCTTTTTCCTCAAAGCGCTTTACAATACATGCCTCACATTCATCCATCCACACACACATTCTCAAACCGGTGGCAGAGGCTGCCATGCAAGGTGCCAACCTGCTCACTGGGAGCAATTAGGGGTTCAGTGTCTTGCTCAAGGACACTTTGATGGGGTCAGGAGGATGCAGGGCTCGAACCTGCAACCCTCCGGTTGTCGAACGCTAGCACTACCTCCTGCGCCATATAAAATAATAAATGTTAAGTAACATGCAAATCCAGAAAATCTCAGCGTGTGCAAAAACTTGTGCATGTGTGTATGTATGTATGAATGCATACATACATATGCATGCCTATAAACATAGGAACGTAACCAATACGCACATGTTATATATGTTCTATTGTATGTTCTTGTGATAAAAACATGAAGAACCTTACAAGATTAAATTAATAACACCTTTGTACAGGGGTGAACACCAACGCTTTGGCAGAATCTGACAGACATTTCATCAAAGTGCAGACAGGTTGGTGATCCCCTGGGTTTCAGTTCTCATATAGGTATCTTTCAATGAATGTGCAATGCAATTTTATACAAACTATATTTTTTTCATAACATATTTCTCCTGTAACTGAAAAAAAAAAATCGTTTTTCATTAATCTGACAGGCGGTTGTCAGTCTATCGGTACCCTGTTCATTTTTGATGGAAAAAATAGTCTTTCATGTGGAAAGGCCTAAATATTCATGATCAAAATACAGCTAAAACCTGCCTTCAGAGAGCAGGACATGTGACCTCTACACACGTGAGACCTGTTTTTTCGTCTGGATATGGAGCCTATTTGAACATCGCTTTGCCGCCATGGCTTGCAGTATGCGATAAGACTTTTAAATCACGCATCTAAATGGATATTTCCAGAACTCGTCGTATGTCGGATGCCGTCTTTAAAATCTGAGCAGAGGCACCATGAGCCGGGCGAGATGCGGTGGGACGTGCGGACAGAAGGAGCCCCGCATTCTGACTGCTGAGACGCGCCACCATATCCTGTGCTTTGGTGACACTAACGGGATGACAATAAGTGCTTATTGTAAATATAGAGATTTGAGGACTGAGATGGGGAAGGTTCCAGAATGAAATCTAGGTTTAAATCTAGTCACGTAGCAATGACTGCGATCAGAATGCAAGGCTCCAAAGACAATAACAGTGGGATGTACAACTGTTCCCTTTGTCATGCAAGAATGACATATTAATATTTAAAAGAAGACATCCCGGTTTTATTTTGTATACAGTCATATATGTATTAATATATGTGTTTGTGTGTGTATTCATGCATGCATGTACGTATGTGTAAACCAAGACTTTTAAGCTCGCCTACCTGTGTAAACAGCCTACGTTACTATGCACCAAGCTATTGCCTTTTCCATTCACAACCTTTTCCATCTGTGCGCGGTTAATAAATTAAGTAGGTGTAAATAAGCATCTGACAAATTGGTGAGTAAAGTCTGCTTCTTCATTGGCACGATAGCACGACGGAACCACACACTGCACTGGCGAAAAGGAAAGGAATGAAATATCATGAAATCGCTTAAAATAAATAGTCAAAAATGAATTTTAGCCTAAATTAGCATAATATGTTCCATAGCGCATTTGAAAACATCTCCTTGGCATTTATTCTACGCAAATGTACAGGGTGGGTGCTCTATACGCGGATGAACCCTTTAAATCTGCTGAAACACTCGTCCTCCAGTTGCTGTTAATACCGAGTTACTATCTGTGATCGTGAAAACGGGAGGGTGGGAGAGAGGGAAGGCGGTAGTGCACCTTGCTCGAAAGCCGAGCATAGCACACGAACATTTCCCCGATGGATGGAGGCTGCATCCTGCAGCGAAGATGGAAGATAAGACGCGTCCACGGCTTTTCTCTTTAATGCAGCCGCATCTTTAGAAAGCGAAAACGACGAGGAGCCTGCGGAAGGTAAGCCGGGACCTGTTGTGCGCTGCTCGGCTCTCTGACACAATGAAATTATTTTAAAGGCTAGATAAGGACGCGTCGTGTAGGTAAGTACGAACAGGATGGAGTTAAAATGTGCCATTTGGTCAACTATTCAAACTGCGATGTTTGTGTATTATTTGTTAAGCCGTCCACTCAAAAGAAAACAATATCAATAGTTGGTTTTTCATTGAGAAATTAATTTAAAAATGTTATTATGTTAGCTGTTAGAAAAAAAATACTGTTTTGTTTTGATTAATGTCAATGTCTATAACAACGCGGCTATTTCTCAAAATTATCTAAGCTTGTTTTAATCAAAACTAATTTTATGAATATTCGATTGATTTTAATTTTACCTGACCTTAACAAACCGCTTGAGATAAAAGATCTTTCGTCTTGACATTTTGAGAGGACTACAACGCCATTGAATATTATTACTATTATTGTTATTTTAACCTTTTACATAAAACATTCGGATACTTCTTAGGAACATGATGAGCGCCACCCTCCGCTGACAACAGATAAACCCCTTTCTCATCAAACCTAATTTAAAAGATTCATCCTGACTAAGGTACATCACGTACAATACAAGCTTCTCTAGTATGAAAGTACACAGCCTGACTTGGCTGTTGGCAGCATTTTTTTTATCCTATTATAGCAACAAATGTTTGCGTGGACGTCTTATGTGTGCTTTTTGTTCTTGTTTGTTTGTTGTTAATTGAAGACTAATGTTTAACATAACTGGTATATTGATAATATATTTATCAAAACGCATGGCTGTTAGAAGTTTTCTGTCCCACGCCTGGTCGTCATTTTGGCAGGGGTGGGGCATGCTACCAGAACACACCTGGGGCAGCCCCCACGCTTTTCAACACCCCAATGAACAATAACACGTCAAGACCGCCTCAGTTTAGCATTTTCCCGAGACAGCTGGCTGTGCGGCTCGGTCGGTTGTCTGCTTGTATCCCACTCTTATCTAACATGTGCCTGCCATGCCGCCGACTTACAGAAGCCCAGGAAAACAGAAGCTGGCATCTGGGCCGGGGGAAAACAATGGACTGCTGCTGCTGAAATGGCTTAGATGTAATGTTTTGTCAGTAGCTGGCACATCGGACTCGGTGATGAAACGTGCGGGAAATGCGGTCTCGCTGCTTCACCCGCATGTGCTGCGGTCGGAACACCGGGCTCTGCTATCTCCCGACTCAGTGCCGCAGGGAGAGCATCAGTTGGAATGCAGTAAAAAGTCGGATTTTCAGTCTACGTCGCCCCGTACGAATACGTGAAAGAATGACAAAGCATACAGTTTTGTTTTTCGTTTTTTCGTGTTAATGAAGTGACCATATGCAGGGTCCATATGCATCTGCGCCCCCAGTCAGTAAGCTATTCGGTCACCATATGCGCCTGTTGCAGTTTTTTTTACGTTTGGTTCCCTGCATTTGGGGAAAAAAATACATCACAGACTTCCAGCCATCTCAAAATCGCCTTCGGCGTGCGGTACATTATGCACCATGAAAGAGTGGCATGTCTTTCTGAAAGCGCCGCTCTCAACATCCCCCTTCCGTAAATAAAAAGCAAGAGCGACGACAAAAGGCTTTCATACCGACTCCCAAGCCTGGCTCTGGTGTTCTTTGGTTGGTGCGTTTTTTGATCCTGCAAAATAAAACTGAGACGAAAAGGAAGTTGGGGTCGTTCTACGGCCGGAGGTGTTCACATCTAACGCCAGACGCCTTGCTGTCCGCTGAAAAATTAATTGGGACCGCCTATGTGCCTGAAAAATTCACACCCTCCAGCTGGACGCAATTTCTAGATCTTATGAATAAATAAGAACTACAGGCTTGTCGTTTTATATCACATATATGTGTGTTATATGTATTCATATATTCATAGATTGTATCATATATACCATATTGGGTGCCAACTTTTATACATGACTTTTATTGAGCACCGTTATTTTTAGTGAGCTAATTACTGTGGTTTTAATTAAGGCCTGTTTGGTTTTAGTTCTGACAAACAAGTCCATTCAGATAAAACCTTTTCTGGTCTGTTTCCTAGGCAACTGGGTCTAGAGTCCCTGCCCTCAAGGGGGCAGTGTAAGGGTCTAACTTGATGGAGCATTAGCGACTGTAACTAGACCTCCATAAAGAGCTTGACCAGGGCAGTAAGGGCCCGTTCCTACTACGTGCGTTGAGTCGCACTTTTCATCAACACTCGCATTCTGCGATTGGCCAGAATGTCATACATCGCATAGAAAGCTATGCATGACGTCCCCACTAGTGCACCGCTGCCCACATTTCTGCACACGTCAAAAGTGAAAACAGATGCAGATACAGTGTTTGTATGCGTGTTTTTTATTCCTTATTTTTTTCCCATAAACACTAGGGACAGTCATGTACATTCTTAGAAACGGCTAATACAACGCGGCGTTGAAAACGTGTAAAGATGCACAAGAGCACGAACAAAGAGGAGATGCAAATATGGAGGGAAAAAACGCAGTACAGAGCTTTGTATCTTTCATTACGGTTCTTTTTGCCATCCCTGCTGTGAACATACTGTAACAAGGTTAAATGCAACACATCCTGGTACCTTTTCCATACCAGTAATAATGCGCAAGAGTGAATGAGAGCAAACACTGGTACAACAAAAATTAGGCAGTAGTGTAGCTGTTTGGGAGCTTGGTGGCCTGTTGTGACTTTGCATTCCTGTATTTTGCCAAATCGAAAGAGAGGAAGAGGCTGGCTATTTCAAGGCTGAGGGGCTGGGGCCTAACACAGGGTCCGGGATACCTAGGTCCTCATCTGCGGTGTGATCCGTTATCAGGGACCTGCTGGACACCACGGTGCAGCAAAGCCAGCAGCTGGTTTTGTTTCTGCAGCCGCCTCACCTGCGTCGCACTTAAATATCGAGAAGGCCGTCAGAAAAGTGAAGCTCAGGTAATTTATCAAGGAGTTGATGACAGCGTGTGCTTTTTCAATCGCTGGGTCCCGGAAATCCAACAAAACAAACAGGGAAACAAAAATAGTTTTATCGGAAAAGTGGGACGACTAGAAATGTGGCAGCAGTTTTTCACACGTTAAAAAATAAAAGAGAGAGACACAAGAAAAATCGGAGGCAAATAAGAACAACAGAAGAAAGCAGGAAGTGCTTTGTGCCTGCAGAGCTGGGGGTGTCACAGGCGAGGCGCCACCGGGAGGGCAGCCTGCTTTCAGAGCCGCGGTCATGCAGAACGCAGGGCCCTCAAGAGGAATCCTCTCCTTCAAGGTCTTTCCGATCTATTCAGAATCATTCCTGTTTATTTTTTGTTTTGCGTACAAGTGCCTGTTCTGCAAAATGTAATGAAACGGGACTATATATAGAGCCCAAGAAGTTACGGCACGTAAAATATATGTAAATATTCAGCCGGTTTGTCAGCCTGCGTTACAGATGATGCCCCCTGTGGCTGCAGTGGAGGTGGTACGGAGCAGCGCGATGGGACGTGGCAGTAATGCGCACGCTGCAGTTTCCCCTCCGTTCGGTATCGATCGCATTTTGGCCCGGTACAATTTTTTCATTTACCATAATGAAGCACATGTTACCAAAGGAAGCAAATGAAATGCAGGCTGGAAGGAGCTGACTTGGCACGACACACTGTGATGCTGGCTAGCGCCCCTGCCAGGCCTCCTGGCATATTCTGCATGAGGAGTAGCGCTGGCAGACCTTGGTGGTGCGGGGCAGTCCTGTCCTGCCAGACGTCATCAACCACCCCCCCCTTCCAGCTGGGCACCTTGCAAATCAAAGGCAGCACCTTCTGCACAGTCTGTCACCTCTTTAAAATCCTGTTCTTATAGTTTCAGTCATGTGGGACCGTGATGGAACCATCAGTCCCCCCAAACGTATGAGCCAGACCTTCCTCATCCTAGCCTCGCCTTGAGTCCGACTCCGACTCTCTGCCTGAAACGAAGTGAACTCATCTGAAACATCTGCTGCATAAGAATGCATTATTTATTTAAAGTTTTAAATATTTTAGTCGGAGTTTTATCTAAGACTTCAATGTTAAACATTTAGTATAAATAATTTTTAAATTATAAATATTAATTGGATTATTTAGGATAGGATTAATCTGGCATATTTAAAAAGTGTGGCTTGAAATGTAGTATTTTTCTTAACAGTAATGAAAACCAAGAATAAACGTTCATTAGGGTTAAAGTCACCCCGCCCCCCCAGGAGGGAGGAGGAACTCTCATATTAACATCCCCGGGACGAGCCACGGCTGAGCTGGGCGACAGGGGGGGCCGGGCCGGCTTCAGAATGGCGTCGAACGGCACGGAGAGGCGCCGACAAGCCACGCCCATCACCACGCCGGAGGGAAATGTAGTGATGAGCTTCAGCTTCGAGAGCTACCAGCTGGAGGAGGAGGACTTCCAAGCCAAAGACGTTCCCGACAGAGGGATCCTCACCTTTGCAGAGCCGGGTAAGACTCCGCCATCATTGTCACGGCCTGGGGGTTAGGGTGGGGCTGCCCCGTGGCCTGAATGTGCCCCCGAAGATCAATTTACCCCAGTACCATCAGCCTCCGTAAGATATGGGGCCATTTGTATGGTAATTTGTCTTGGCTTTTGGAGAAAGCTGATCCTCTATCTGCATCTGCTCTCTGAGTCCCCCAGGCGCCAGTAGTCAGTCCCAGACTCATCCTCCAGGATCAGAATAAATCAGGGATACACTCTCGCCTGCCGTTGCTTTGGGCCTTCAAATACGGAGGCTTGGCTGCCTTTCTGAGCCCTGCGATCATTGTGTCGAAGGCCGTGGGTTTCTTTTGGGTTCTTAACGTGGAACAAGCGCCCCAATGGACCAGAGCCATTACCAAAGGAAGCCTAGTCAAGCGATTAGGAGTGAGCATGCCCTGCTTTTTGAGGCTGTCGTGAATGGCTGCTAGCACTGGGCTCCGAGGCTGAGACTCTTTGAGGCAGCGGAATAGGGATGGGGGGGGGGGAGGGGCGTGGTGAGCTGGCTTAAAGAAAACCCCCTTGCCCATAAGCGGAACTATGAGACATGTGTGAAGTGGCTGCGGTTGTTGTAGATGCAGCCTACGCAAGCCTATAATCCTGCGGAGAGCAGGAGACGGTTCTCACTCTTAAAGGGTCTCCAAGAGGACAAGTAGTAAAAAGTCCCCCTCCTCATGCCAGCTGACATGCTCCTCCCTCTGATTTACCATGGTAAGTCTTCGAGGAACCTACACCAGATGACCGGTACCATGGGATATACTTCGCTATGCTGCTCGCCGGAGTTGGATTCCTGCTGCCTTACAACAGCTTCATCACTGACGTGGACTACCTGCATCACAAATTCCAAGGTATGCGTCATCCCCTGTGGTCCAGTAAGCTGACAGCATTAGGGTGGGGAGGATTTTCTGAAATGTATTGTGAAAAGTGTACAGCTGATGAGGAACTAGCGATTAGCGATGGGCTAAGTTTTGCGATCTCTCTTCTTGCCCTTCTGCTGGTCCTTCAGGAACGTCTATTGTGTTCGACATGAGTCTGACATACATCCTGGTGGCCTTGTTGGCGGTGGTCCTGAACAATGCCTTGGTGGAGACTCTGGGTCTACATACCCGGATCACTGTGGGTGAGTGATAGGAGACCATCCCCAATATCACCTGCCTGTTGGAACAATAGTCTGAACACTTCTTTGGTGCAATGATACTAGCAAGTAGTTGTTTGATCGACAATTTTCAACTCTATGAGTTTATTAATTGGTATGATAAGGAAGTGGGTCATGTCAGAGAAGATGAGCTTCCTAACATTTGAGGGCTTTCGGGAGAATCAAAGAGAGTGTATAAGAATTCAACATTAGGCAAGTTCTTCCTGTGTCTTGGGATCTTGAGGAACTCATTGGACTCCATTAATGCCGTTTGTCATGGGGGAAGCCGTCGCGATCAGACTGACCTTTGTCTTCCGAAACGACTCAGGATCCGCTACAAATGGAAGACCTGCTTTTCTTATGTGTGTGAGCCGCAGTTAAGAGAACATTTGGCTGGGGATCGGTGCGACAGCCCAAAAGCAGCTGTATCCAATGGCCTTCATGGAATATCTGAGTTATTAATACTCTCACCAGCACAGAGAGCATTAAATCGCACACATGGCAGACCAAGACAGTTCCATTAGAGCAGAGATAGAACCTTAGTTCTAATGAGATCAAAGGATGCGTTTGGAACAAAAAACCCTTTGTGTTTTCCCGAGCAATAACACAAGGCTTTTGATAATGTAGCCACTCCTGAATTCAGCGGGGTGAATTAAGATGGCTTTTTAAAACACAAGGGACACAGGGACAAATCCCGGGAGTATCTCAGCACATCTGAGGTCACACCTAGCTCTCAAGTTTGCTGGGGGAGGGGCTCATCCCCTCAGGTGACAGAGTGAACTTCATGCAATCTCCCCCTTCTCTTCGCCAACCTGCAGGCTACCTGTTTGCTCTTGGGCCGCTGCTGTTTGTGGGTGTCTGTGACGTCTGGCTGGAGCAGTTCACCAACAAGCAGTCCTATGTCATCAACCTGGTGGCGGTGGGGGTGGTGGCCTTTGGATGCACGGGTAATGCCTGGGAGCCGCTGCTCTGTCGGTGAACAAGCTTCTCTCAACACCACCCTGTGCTGCTGATCCTCCATCTCCTCCTCTTTTCATTCCAGTTCAGCAGTCTAGTTTTTACGGCTACATGGGGATGCTTCCAAAGAGGTACACCCAAGGAGTGATGACCGGAGAGAGTGAGTAAGACCCCACCCTTTCCAGGCCTCTTCCCCCCCCCCAAAAATGCTGACCCTGAGCTGCCGTATCCAATCATTAACCACAGATTCAAATCCATGCCGTCTGAAGTAGGGGGATCCTTTAATCAGCTAAGTTGATTCACTGCATCCTTTGATTCACTGCATCCTTTGATTCACTGCGTCCTTTGATTCACTGCATCCTTTGATTCACTGCGTCCTTTGATTCACTGCATCCTTTGATTCACTGCGTCCTTGATTTACTGCATTTTATCTGATTGTTTTGCTGTATTTCCTGAAACAAAACATTTCTTGTACAATTTGTATTTTTCAGCCACGTTAACTAAGCCCACTGTTTGTCCTGGTTTGTTAGGAACATAAATGCACATAAAATGAAAACAGGAAAGATTTATAGCAAGGGTATAGATTTGGGTATGGATGATTGGGACACGCACCTACCTGTACTGTGGGAGCACCGTGTGTTTATAGACGCGGAGGGTTCTGGTCTGATTTGGTCCCTATCAGTGTTGACATCGAACCAACTTCCTTGATTTATAGAACCACATTTAAAATTATAAAAAAGAAAAATGAACGAAAAGACAGATATTGTAGTATTGTTTTATAGTACACTATTATACCAGAGTCACCTGGTTTGGTACTTAAAATAAACTCAGTCTCTTATCAGAGATTCACTAATCCAATGTGCTGTCTACTGTATACAGGCACTGCGGGCGTCATCATATCCCTGAGTCGCATCTTCACCAAGCTCTTGATCAAAAACGAGAAGAAGAGCACCATCATCTTCTTCCTCATCTCAATCTGCATGGAGCTCACCTGCTTCATGTTGCACTTGCTGGTGCGTCGGACCCGCTTCGTGCAGCACTACACCAGCCTTGCCCGCCAGGGTCTCACCGAGGTCAAAGGTCATACAGACCGGGCCACTGGATACCAGGTCCACCATGATGTCAACGCAGAGGAAGTAAGATTCGTAAGTTTTTCTTTAGGTAGAAAATGCTAAGTTAGCACAATATGTTATTGACATCAATTTTTAAATTTGGAGTTTAGATAAGTTTACATTTGGTTACAAAAATGTGATGTGAACTACTTTAGCATCTGCTAAGGAATAAGGGTGTATGTAAAAGAGAAGATGGAGTATCTTTGAAGGGAGCAGAGTATCTGAGTAGCAGGGTGGACTGTCTCTGTAAGGGAGTAGAGTATCCAAGGCGTGGGGTTGAGTATATTTGTAAGGAAGTAAAGTAACTGAGTGCCAGGTTGAAGCACCTTTGCATGCGAGTAGAGTATCTATGTGACAGGATGGACTATCTCTGTAAAGGACTAGAACATCTGCGTGAGAGAGTGAAGTGTCTTCATAAGGGAGTAGAATATCTGAGTGTGAGAGTGGAGTGTCTTCATAAGGGAGTAGAATATCTAAGTAGCAGGGCTTCCGTTAACTCTGTAAGGGAGTAAAGTATCTATGTGACAGGGTGGAGTATTGTTATAAGGGAGTACAGTATCCAAGAGGCAGAGTGGAGTTTGTAAGGGAGTAGAGTATCCAAGTGGCTGGATAGTGTATCTTTGTAAGGGAGCAGAGTATCTGAGTAGCAGGGTAGACTGTCTCTGTAAGGGAGTAGAGTATCCAAGGCGTGGGGTTGAGAATATCTATGTGACAGGGTGGAGTATCTTTCCAAGTGCATTGAGTGTCTAAATGACAGAGTGGAATATCTTTGTAAAGAATCGACATACATATCTAACAGGGTGGAGAATCTTTGTAGCGGTATTTGTGAGCCAGAGTGGAGTATCTGAGCAATACAGTGAAGTCACAGAGGCTGAGCAGCTAGAATGACTGCAGAATTAAATACAGTAATGCATGGTCTGTGACACAGCTCTTCCTTACTCGGGATGGGGGGGGGGGGGGGGGCATTTATCTGGTAATTTATTGAGGCATGGGCGCCAGCTGTGCTTCCCCAGCCAAACGCCACGCCCCTGCCAGAGCCCTGCGTCGCCATAACAACGGGGCCGTGTGCAGGCTGTGAGTGCGTCACGAGCAGGGAGGCTGCACGCTGGCTGCCTCTGTCCTTATCATCTATTAGCCGTGATCAGCATTTGCAGTACCACCTGGTTCTGTTCAGCTCATGACACGTTTATTAAAAAATTAAACTTTAGTGGAGTAAGAATCCAGAAGGCTTTTGGCATGTATATAGGCCACAATTCCTGTTTGAAGCAGGTACAGGGCCCATGTCCACAACACACTACTAGACTCTCTTCTGCAAGTTACATTTTACTGTGTTATTGCTCTGAATTCCCTGTTAATTGGTGGGTCGGCAATAGAGTTTCCCATTTTAAAAGATAAAAGTCACATCACCATCCAGATATGGAGGCTGGTTTTCCTTTTCACACGCTGAGGAAAATAGCTTTTACATTGGGGGGGAACTAAATAAATAAACGACATCATTAATCCAGGCTTTAGAAGGTTATTTTTGAAAGTGTGCATGGACAGAGTGATAGTGATTTCAAATTTCAGCTGAATGACGGCAAAAAAATGGAAAAAAACGAACTGCCTTTTTATCTACCCTTAAAACCACTAGCATCAATTTTGAGCTTTAAAATGGCCAGCAGAGAATCTTGTTAATATAGACTGATTTCACATGCAGTACAGGGACTTAGACACAACACAGAAAAGAATTTCCCAGCCCAGCCAGGAAGTAAAACCATTGATAATTGAACTCGGAAAGCTGGTGTTGTGTTCTGGAGCAAATAAAACTGTGTACCTCCAACAACTAAATAATCCATCACTCGAAAATCTCTCCCCCTTATCCTCCCTAAAATGGCTGCCTCTTTCACAATTGCGATTATGTGAGTACCAGAGTCCATTTTTATCCCCTTTTAATATCATTTATCTCGGAAGGTTGTTATGTTTGCTCGATTGTTTGGGTTTACCTTGAAACGTTGCTGTCTCAGTTATTGGCTTGAAACAGCCCTCCCCCCCCTGGCAGTTGTTGAGATTTATCTGTCAGATAAGCGCAGTACAGCCCAGCGCATCCCTGGCATGAAATAATGTTTTGTTCCTTGGATGTCAGAGGGCACTGTTGTTTGTCTCTCTGCCTTGACGGAGAAACAGCGCTAGACAGAAATGAGACTGAATTGGAAAGCATCCACAAAAATTAAAGAGGCAAAGGCGGAATCTTGCACAGCTCTTGAAAGGCTTCACCAGCCAATGTAACTCTGCTTTACCGTGTTTTTAAAATGGTTTTCCAGATTAGAGAAGCACAACCTGGTACTGACTGACACTGTTAGTGATGTCATAGAGGGTGGTGCTTGATTACCAAGAGAAAGGAAATGATTGGGCACAAGCTGGAAAGGGGAGGAGCTTCCAGCTGCTTCTCATTGTGGACAGACTTCTACTTGGAGGACCCAGACCTGTGCTCTCTTTGTTGGTAGGATGATGGGGCCGTGGGTATTCCTTCTGCCGACGGCGGATTGGCCGGCAGCGGGACCTACGTGAGGTTTGACGTACCCAAACAAAAAATAAAGACAAGCTGGCCTACAGTGAAAGGTAAGCAAAATAGGCAATATTGTGACAAATACCACAGGTCAATATCCCAGGTCCAGCAAGTGCAAGTGGACATTATGGATTTTGTTCCAGTCTGGTTATAGTAATTCCTCCCTCTATGAGATGCTGATTAAATGTATCACATATTTCAAATCACAGTAAACACCATGCTATAGCTGAAGGCTCCCCATAGTAATTAAACTAAATTAAACCAGACTAAATAAGAAAAAAGCTACAAGTGCATCCCTTGAATGAATTAGCTATTAGCTTAATTTAGATTAATCAATCCTTTAGTTACTTAAACACCAGGGAAATGAAGTAACCTTAGATTAATGGAAATAATGAAGTAAATGAATCATTTTCATCATTATAATGGGACACAGAAAACATTGTGAAACATCTATTTGGCTTTTTAACCATTAAATTTATTCCTGACACAAAGTCAATTTTAAAAAAGGAAAATAATGTAGTCTTCAATTAACAAATGTGGTTTAAAGTAATTGAATGGTGCAGTGCATTTAATTAACACATCTGTCAGGGATTATTAATTAAAGATCCCATCTGTGTGTTTCTTGAGACCCTGGAATGTAAAAACATGGAAAATAAAATTGAGACAAAACGTACGAATTATGATGCTATCGGGGCTCTACACATGTTGTTGTCATGACAATTGAGGGTCTGACCTGCACCCCCTACTGGCGATGCAGACATGATCCTGCACCGTCACGTGGTGTCCCGTGTGATCTGGGCCTACATGCTCTCCATTGCGGTGACCTACTTCATCACGCTCTGCCTGTTCCCGGGCCTGGAATCGGAGATCCGCAACGCCACGCTGGGGGAGTGGCTGCCCATTCTCATCATGGCTGTCTTCAACATGTCAGACTTCGTAGGCAAAGTAAGTGTGGGAGACCGCAGGCAGCGAGGACGCGGAGTTGCCCCTCGGGGACAAATAAAGTTTTTAAATTTGAATTTGGAGAAACCGGGGTCTCGTAAAAGTATTTAAGGAGCCAGCTTTGGGTGGGGGGGTCTCAGCTGAGCCTTGACTGGGGGGGTCAGTTACGGGGGGGGAGGAGTTAGCCATGAATGGGAGGAGCCTGACTCTCGCTGTCCTCCTGTCTCCCCAGATCTTGGCTGCCGTGCCGTACGACTGGAAGGGCGGCCGCCTGCTGCTGTTCTCCTGCTTCCGCGTGGTCTTCATCCCCCTCTTCATCATGTGCGTCTACCCGGCACAGAGGCCCACGCTCAGCCACCCTGCCTGGCCCTGCCTCTTCTCCCTGCTCATGGGCATCAGCAACGGCTACTTCGGTAGCGTGCCCATGATCCTGGCCGCCCGGAAGGTGCCGCCCGAGCAGAGGGAGCTAGCAGGTGGGCATTTGCACGCCACCCACACTGGCCTCTTCACACTCATAGCTAGTGCACAGGGGATGAGGTCACCACCACTGTGTGTCTGTGTCATTTTAATACCTGGTTATTATAGTGAACGTGTGCATGTTCCCTCAAGCCTTGCATGTGAGGAGCCCAAAGTGAAATGTGCCATATTTACCTTTGACTTTTACATGCATGTCTGGAAAGCCTAACTTTTAAAACTTTCATCTGAGATATCTTTTCCCACCGCAAAAATTAGTCCTCTATATCGTATTGCAGAAGATAACTTTTAAGGAAAACATTTCCTTACAGGTATGAAGAGGTCTGTATTTTTTATGAATTACGGTTGACAGACTCAGAAGTTGGGTGGTGTAGTCTTTACACTACATTGCATGCCGCCTGCTCTATTTTAATGCGGGATTTGGGGTGAATTTTCAGCACATGCATCACAGGAGGGAACATCACACAAATGTTCATTTACGTTCTTACCTGTCTGAAAAATTCTTCCCGCCCCCCCCACAGGGAACACGATGACCGTGTCCTACATGACCGGCCTGATGTTGGGCTCTGCAGTTGCCTACTTTGCCTACAGTTTCACAGCTCAGGGCTCTGCCCCCCACTCAGACGCACTGCGGAACTTCACCTCAGGTTACTGAGTCAGTCTTCGGACCCCCCCATTCCCCCCCCCCCACCGCACTTTCCAGCCGCGGTATAAACGCCAACACTGAGCCCCCCTAGTGCTCACTTGGACTTGATTGTGTAACCGTGCATATTTAAACACGTCAACTCATTGGCGTTGGAGCGCATCCGTACATACGCACACGCGCATCTGCTATCCTGTAGTACCGCTGCGCCGGACCGCTCTCCAGGCCACGGCGCTCTCTGACATCCGCACATTCAGGTCCTTCCTTTGACCTACTTCGCTGTTTCTGTTTCATCTGGACACGGGTTTTACAAACCGCTCTATTTGAAGCTGAGTCCCTGTCTCTCCCTCTGGGTTTTCCCGGATTAGACTCCAAAAAAAAAAAAACATACATAAATATATAAATAACGCTGGTATGTGCAAGCTGGTTCTGAAGCTGCCAAGAACGTCGGACCCCTTTCCTCCTCTGGTCTCGAAGTCATTCTGTGTAAATAATAAAACCATCTCTTTGTACTTCTTGGTCTCTGGCTGCCTGAAGCACGAGTGTGTCTGTGTTATGCGTTGCCCTGCACCCTGTCTCAGCACCCGCATGCCATTCATTCATTCGTTTAATGAAAGGATACAAAGAAAAAGACTCCCGAAAATGTAGACACCATACCAGACCAGTAGGTACTAATTCTCCACATCCAAAGGCAGTCAGGACTGACGAGTCGCTGCTCTGGGATGGCGAGTCCTGCCTGCCACACTCTTAGGAACTTCATGGACCGGTGATTAAATTCCGTAAGTGTCATGACCACGGGAGCACGGACCAGGGAAACAGGCGAAGGAGATAAACACGGGGGTAAAATAAAGGGGTTTAATGGGGAATCGAAAGGGCATAAGGCATAGACGCTTCACAACACTACAATGACCGAACTAGGGAAACAAACTCTGATGTGGACTTAAGTACACAAAACTAATAAGGGCAACTCAAAACAGCTGGTAAACACCGGGAATTCACACGAGGTTAATGAGGGGGCGTGTCCACACTAGAGGAGCGGACGATCGGGGTGTGACAATAAGAATGAGTATGTGTACAAAGCATATGCACAACATATCCACTTAAAAAGCTTTCTAACTGCCCACCAGGAAACCTGCACCCTATCATATTTAGCAGAAGACGGAGGTATTACTGAAACTAGTTTTATTATTAGTAGTACTATTTTGCTAGTACAGACGCTCCTCTACTTACGAACTTTTAACTTACGAACTTTTCATACATACAAACGCAGAGGACTGTAGGTCCAAGTTGTGTATTTTTGGGCTCCCGTTTCCTGCCCGCAACATAAATTTTTTTTTTTCTGTGCACCAATTCCACCTAGTACGACTTTTGGCCGCTACTCCCGCCGCGCAGCAACGTAGCGTGCGTAATCCCAGCATCCTAGTTCTTTGTGCTTGCGTATACCCTTAAAATGATGTTGAAATTATGAACGGCCATTTGGAACGTAACTCATTAATAAGTAGAGTAGTGTCTTTTTTTTTTCGAATCTTATGTAAGTGGTTCAAAGTGCAAGCGTAGGCCTGGCCTTCCATGCCCACCAACTAATCTCAGTTGAACAGAGGAGAATTCCAGCTAAATGAGGTTGGCTCTGCATTAACTGGCCTTTTGGTGATGCTGAGTAGGGCTGCGGGCCTGGACACTGCCTGGATTAACTGCCCGGCCCAGCTGTATCCCGCAGGGAGGTCGCACAGTTCCAGAAAGTTCTAGACTTTAGGGGCATCCTGCAAGGCAGTGCCAGGGAGCCCAGTTATGTACAGCATTATCTGAACAGAGACGCCAGCTCTAACTGTCTCCAAGGGCCTGCTGCTTGCTCTCTCTAACTGGGCCAAACTTTTAACATTGTCTAACGCAAACGGCAGGGCTCAGGCCTGGCTATGAGTTACAGCTAGACACAGAGTGACCGTTATATTCTGTGCCAGTAGTCAGGGCCGCTGAAGCCTCTGAAGAAGGTTACTGACCAGCTGGCAGATTATGCGCACTGTACAGACTAGTGGACAGGGAGAAACTCACTGGACTGTTAGTGGGCCTGCACTGGATCGAACCCAAAGATGTTACTGATCCAGGTGAGCAAAAGAGTTATGCAGGTACGCCTTTTTATGAATTGAGGAGAATGACATCCGTGTTTGTGTCTCCAGCTTGACCTTGAAATGCTAATGGAGCCGGGCTAATCCACCGCTAAAACGGGCCAGACTCCCCTGGGCTCCCTCCCCAGGACCTGTTTAAGTAGTCGAAGGTTTTGTTCAAATGTCACATATCACCAGAAGTGATTACAGCAACACTTTAAAGCAGGGGTAGCCAATCTTATCCGCAAAGGGCCGGTGTGTGTGCAACTCTCTAATTAGATTACTAATTAGAGGACTGATTGGCTGAAGAGTCCTCACACCTGGGTTTGAGCAGCTGACCTACAGGTTATCCCAAAAACCTGCAAGCCCTTTGCGGATAAGTTTGGCTACCCTTGCTTTAAAGTCATGATGTCGAACACGCTAAGTTAAAAAAACTTCCTATGATCAACAATAGGTGGCGCCGTTGTATAGCATATGAAACAGCAGAGGGCACCAATTTGATACGTCTTCCTTTACACACTGGTAGTCATCGTTGGGGACAAGGCGTTGAACAGAAAATAACTTGTGCTTCTATTAATGCATTATTGAAGGACATGGTGAAAAAATAACGTTACAAAATAACGTTAAATGAACGTTATTTAGTATTAAGAAACCATAAAGGTCATATGCTTTTTCATGTATTAAGATGCCCCACGATCCTAATCAGAAGTTGGTCCGAACATAATGCATTAACCAATCGAGTAATTGCTTTTTTTTCTCAAACACAACGACCAGGTACTTTCAAAATATTTTACAGCCTAATTAGGTTTTAGCAGATGTCCCACAAGCAGGAAATCGCTCACAAGCAGTCTGTTTGAGTTTTATAGACCGCAATAATGTCATGGAATATTGCGTATTTCTGTACTTTGATTGCCTCATAATGAGATAGTTGAATAATGCATGTAGATTTTATTGTGTGTTAAGATTTTGAATTTATTTTAATGGGCTTTTTGCGGCGAGCCCCTCGGTCGGAGCAGAGTGCGCCATCAGAGTTTGCCTAATGAGATCTGAGGAGGGCGGTGATCTGTCAAAGCACGTTTCTTTATAATAGCGGCCGACTCATCTGAGCCACCTGGGAAAATACTTTCCCTCCTCTGCTTAAAAAAACAACAGCTCATAAATATTTCAGCCAGGCTGCGCACTTTCTGGATGCATCCAATGCATGTAATCGCATATTCACAGGACCATTTATCCCTTTCTGCTGAGCCTGGCGTGAGGCTCGCAGAGCCGGAGAACTGTGAAGATTAAAAATCGGGTAAACAGCACGTAACAAATCAAAACTGTGCTTGCATCTGCAGAAATGACAATATATATCATGTTTGCACACCTATAAGCCTGATAAAACAGACGTCTTTGCGTTTCAGTTATGGGGTGTGTTGCAGATTTCTCTTAAATGATAAATCACGTCAAATAAAACTTTGAGAACAATACCTGTTTCAAAGTACCACTTATAGTCGTGCCTAAATTCAGTATGTAGCTGTGTGCATAGCTGGGTGCCATTACTGTAATGTCTGGGGTACGAATGTCAGCTTCATTAATAGTGTGTCTGTCTGTGTTTAGAAATGTCTCCGAACAGCCGCATTCATATTTAGTAGCAAACAAGTGGAAATTCTGTGTTTATATGACACATAATGATGGTGAGAAAGGCATGGCAAAACACACACGCACACAGACGCACACACTCACACTGCTCACTTTGCGCGCAGGCCATTTACATCTGGAAGCTATCTTCCGTGTTTATTTTGCAATAGCCGTACATTAGTCATTCAGTGATGGAGACGGCTGTTTTTAATTTGTGTCACTCCCAGATATCTCCACGAGCACACCCTGTCTCCAACTCACGACCAAGCGCCGTGCTTAAAGTCTAAACAAACTCGCTAATACCAAACAAATGGGCATAGGCTCTCCTTTAAGGACTTCACAGCGATCCCACATGGCGTTTAAATCAATGCCAGGAAAGTTATTTACCACATGTGACATCCTGTTTTATGTCGGTGTCCTTAAAAGGCGCTCTTATTCATTTCTGTTTTAGAAGGAGGGAGAGCCATCTACACCAGAGGCAATTTTCACAGAATAAAGTCTATTAAAGCGTGAGGCAGGCCTTGAATACTTAAATGGGAAAACATGCAATTTTCAAAATACTAATAGATGAGAGTGGCCAGTGTATCTGTAACATTTCAGAAACTGCATGAATTGAATATTTCGCATTTTACCCACACGCGTTCTACTGCAAGTACTTATTGTTTCGTGATTATTTCTGAACAATTTATTTTCTAAAAGGCCTTGGGGACATAGAGGGAGCTTGTTCATCCATCAGAAAAAAAGATCCTTTTCATAAAAGACATTAAATCTCATATGCTTTAACACATAAAGCCAGCAGACCCCAACTAGTGCATTTTACAGCATTTTAAATGTATTTTATTTTGACTCCACCTTTTGACTCCAAGTCCACCTCATTTCCAGCATAATGGTGAGCAAATGAAAGTGCCGGGACAGATTACAAGGAGACCTGCCCGGGAAACAGCCGGCCTTCAGGAATGAATCCGCTAGGCACTCAGAGCCGTATATCTGCGTGTGAGGGAGACGTTTTCTGCAAGGACCCAGAGGCCCAGATGAGAGCGCGCCGACAAAGCCGCACGCCCCGCTGCAGGGCTACAAACAACCCGCTAGGATTTCGTACGCATGCCTCTCGCAATATTTCGACGAGCCATCCTCAACAGTACTAACCTGCCCCCCACTCGGCCTGGCACATGACGAAAGGCTGCGGCGGGGGCCGCCCCCTTTGTTCAGAACGAGCCCCCTAATAAGGTGGACGCCCCCCCCCCCCCTTCCTCCGAGGCGGGACGATGACAAAGGGCCCTGTCGTCTCCAGGGAGATGGGCTGGAGTGGATCGGCGTACGGTTGACATAAATGCAGGACTGTGGGGGCTCCGTCTGCAGATTCATGGCCCTGCAGATCCCACATCACAGCACGGCTATTTAAAGATAAGAACACGCTGACACGGGTGCCTGCCCGCCGTGTGTAGAGGGGGGAAATGCAGGTGCCACGGATGACGGGAGGGGGGGGGGGGATATTAAAATTTTAGC
>JAABNX020000052.1:7605772-7641978 GCA_015163995.2 Mormyrus lacerda | reverse complement strand
AATGTGGGCCCAGACTGTATGCTGGAAGTCACAGTCACCAGGCAGGGAATAACCCAGGATGGGGTGCAAACCCATCGGAAGCCAAACACACCATTCTCACCCACCGGCAATTGGGCAGCTCCAGACCACCTTCGCATCTTTGGTACGGGGGGGGGGGTGGACTGGTCCACATGTGACAGTGTGGTGGGGGGATCCAGCCCTGAGGAAGGTGCCTCGGGCCTAATGAGTCTATTAAGCTCTGCTGTCTTATTGACATCATCGTTAACGGTTGCAGTAAACCCCTGGCATGCGCACTTTCCCTCAGACACAGTTAACCCTGTCTGAGGGCATGGAATGGCATGTTAATATAAGAGAAGGGCTTTTCAATTAAGAGCCATAGGCTTCTGGTTCTAAGGAGGTTCTGCTGGTTACCCGGGTGTAACAAGAATGCAGCAATTAGGTAATTTAAATAACAAATAAAGTAATTCTGGCAAGGGACCTCTAGTGTCATGGCCAAACACATGTAAGTATATGGTTTATGGGGATGTTTCTATGGAATGAGCATGTAAACTACTTGAGCAACAGCAATTCGTCTGGGTGTGAATAAAAACCAGAATTAACATACGAATACATACAGACGAACAGCAAAACAATACAAATTGCCAGAATTTCTTGTGTTCTCCAGAAAGTCACTGATATCTCGTTGGATGGCTGCTCTTGTTGGAAGGGCTCCTTCGCAGTTGTGCCGAGCGTGCGGCCAAGGGGGCCGAACTGCGCCTGCGGGACAGACACCTGCCTGAAGGAGGGCAGCGGGGGAGGGAGCGGAGAGGAGTAATGAGCGCGCGCGGTAGCGCTATGCAAAATAGTTGCTCGTTTGCAACAAGAGAACCGCGTTATGTAAATACGGGATTATAGGTACGTAACACATCGCTTTTGTGCCGCGTGAGTTTCCTGATGACGGATGTAAATTTCGCTGTGTCGGCTTGCCAGCAAGCTGTTCGAGTTGGAGCCGACAGAAAGCGCTCGCACCGGCTTTATCCCCCCCCCAAACTGTCACCCAACTTCTGTCGCTGTTTTTTCTTCCCCTTTGAAGAGACTAAAGGCTCCCTAACAAAACTATCTCGCGAGCGGGAGGATTTAATCAGCGCTCTGTTTGTTTTCCGGGCTCCTCTCTCTGTAGAAAATGAATTAATCTTCTTGTCAGGTATTCAAATGGCGGCGCGGAAACGCAAATCTCCTTACGGCGACAATGGCAGTACACCGGCCGGCTTTGTCGCTGGTGGGAAAGCGCCGGGCTTGACGCGGGGCGGCAGAATACGGGCCTTAGCGAGGAATTAGGCTTATGGTGACGTCTTTAGGCAGGTTAAGGATTTGGATTATAGGTTTTTGACAGTGGCAGGCTGAGATATGGATTACTGTGACCCTCGCTTTTAACCAGGACGGGTGATGAACGTGGTTTCCGATCCCATGAGCGGGCAAAGTGATGTTTCCTGCATCAAAATAGCGCAGACGAGTAACGGAGAGCTGGGAATGTGGGGGATCCAAACCCATCCCACATTCCCCTAATGCCTCTTCGTCCGTTCGGAAGGTCTGAAATTCCACTTTGGTCTCCTTTCGTCCTCTAAAGCGGGTAGTATTTCTTGAGTAGCGAGTGGCACGTGTTGCCAGAACAAGAGGAGAGGGGGGGGAGGAGGATGTGGGTTTAAATCATGGGAAGGGAACAACTACCACACAGGTCAGACCCCTGTTCCAAGTTAAAGTACAATGACCTGAGGTGGATCTGTAAATATACACCGCTGCAAATGGTAAAAATGCGTGTCGGGATAAATTCATGTGGTAAATTCACTACAGAGATAATATTACGCACACTCAGCTATGTCTTTTGAGCCCTTGTGGTTGGAAAAAATTTTTTTGCATGGGTCCTCACCCAGCTAAGGCAAGAGGTTTGGGATAATCACATTTGTGAGATTGAACGTCTCTTGTTTTCCTGGGCTACGGAAATCTTGAGACTCCAGGCTCTCTGTGCTGTACTGTCAAGTACTAGGAAGCGTTAAAAAGCCCAGTGTTCTTTTATTACTGGACTCAGGAGGCTGTCCTTAAAGGTGGAGCGCTCAGGATAACAGATCCTATCATAGGAGTCAAGTGCTTTAAACTTTCTTAGTTTCCCTGCTTGCTCTCCACAGGAAAGACATGGTGCACCTCTATTCACATTAAATCCTACTAACATTTCCAACATTTGAAGGTTTTGCGCCATTATTTTAGGTGCCTTTGAATCACATAACCCCCCTCCCCCCTAAAAACCCCTTCCTCCTCAGTGCCCCCCATCCATCCCCAAATAACCAGAAGACCGCTTTCCCCTCACAGGCCGCTGTACTTTCTGGGAAGTGACTTTTTATTTTTTTAACCACCACAACCGCTGGTAAACCCCAGCTCAGATGGCTGCTAGGAGGGCGAGAAGGCGGCCCTGTTTTATTGAAACCATAAACCCGTTGACGTCACTTCTTGTAAGCCCTGCTTCCCGTGAAAGACTTTTATAAATCAGCACAGTGCTGTAATTCTGCTTGGGTCAAGCCTGACGCTGGAGCTAATGTGAGTTTTATTAACCCATAAACTTGTTTTGTCCTCTCCATTACCTGCTGCACCCTCGTCAAACACTACCATCGTCTCCAGCACGTTGCTTACATTCCTACCCTCAGATCTGCAAATCCGGAACACGGATGGTAACAGTCAAAACAGGATTATACTGAGAAACACACTGTACTAATCTATTCAGTGTTTTAAGCTGTGCCGTGTTCACTTGCATACAACAAATTGCACAAAATTGCATTTGTCCCGGATTTAATATCTGTCTCTTGCAGAAATGCAGTTGGGGGTTGGTCATTTACAAGGTTACGCAAACTTTGTTGAGTTAATGTTTAAGACTAACAGTCCCACTCTGAAGTGTAAACCTTCAGAATTATTAAGCATGTCCGGTTTGATTTAATCAGTTTAATTTTGTGTATTTTAGGGGGCAAAAATGCTTATTTAAATTTCAGTGCTGGTCTGCAGAAAAAGTTGGGAACTTGCACTGACTGGGAATGTGCACATCTAATATGGTGATGCAGCTTCCTTAATCACAGAAGAGACTCCTTGAAGACTTTCATATCTGAACGTAGGACCCAAAGCCTGGCTGCTGATCTGTCCATCACTCTTTCCATTATGGCTTTGAGGACTCTTGAGTCCTGTTCACATTTAGGGAATCCTCTTCCGTGGCTGAGATCATTGTTATTGTAATGAATATGTGAGAATATGTATTTGTTTTAATCATGTCTAAATGTGGGTTCCGTAAGTAGCACTGACACCTCACACCTTCAGGGTAGGGGGGTGTCCCTCCCACCTCCCTTTATGTGGAGCTTGCATGTTCTCCTCGCATGAAATTCCTCTCCGCTCCCCAGTTTCCTTCCAAAGTCCAAAGATATGCAGTTAGGCTAATTGATATCCCTAGATTACATATACCGTGTGTATATTTGTCCTGTAATGAACTGGTATGCCTTCTTAGGTGCACCCCAGCCCTATGCTGCCTGGGCTAGGCTCTACCAGGGGTACATGGTTAGGATGGATGGGTACATACTGGAGATCCAACATAAAATGATCATCTGATATTGTATGGATAACATATAAAAGTATGTGCTGTTAGTTCTCTTGATTAAGCACCGTCGTTGTATGATTCAAGGGGAAAAAAACCCCAATGCATAGAAGCTCTGTCCTGAAAACCTCATCACATGTACCATTCATCACTAAAAACACAGCTGGTTAGAGCTCCTATTTTTCACGCAATGCCATGCTATGCAAAGTGATTATGAGGTTTCACCCATCATCATTGGGAAATTCATCATACATTGCTGATAAAATGCAAAGTTGTTGGCCATGGAACATCTGTACGAGACTTAGCAGTGAGTTGAGTTATGATATTTATAAACTGTGTGAATTTCCGGTATCCCATCATTTCAGTCATCCGATGACCATTGGATTCTTTTCTGTTGAATTAATGCTGTTCATGTAGCACATTTTGTAAATGCATGTCAAGTGAGTATCTGGGCTGGACTGGGATTAACAGTTAGCCCTGGACTTTGGGGTCCCCCAGGATAATTTTGTCAACCCACAAACTCATCGGCCCGTGCACAGTATGTCTGATGGCCTGTTCAGGCCTGGCAAATACAGAACATCCATGATGCACTTGGGGACTCGCCTGTGTCTCAGAAAGTATGTTGGCATGGAGATGAAGCTTGAATAAGACTACCTGAGGCCCTGGAAGAGCGGGAGCAAGAAGCTCACATGTTGGAGTGAATCAGGAAAGCACAGGCAGCAACTGATATTCTAAGAGCAATCCAGCATCGCAAGCAAGTTGGAATGCTCCGCGTGCACTGCTAGCTGAAGGCCTTTCAAATGTCAGGGCAGAGCATGCCTTGCAAACATCTGCCACAAGTTGATGGGAATGCAGAAAGACAAGGCAGAAGGTGTGCGATAGGGGAACTCTCAGGTATCGTCTCCTGCTGACAAGCATTTCTTGGGTCCACTTTTGTTCCCAACAGTCAGTCCCCGAAGACTCAGCAGCTGTGGTTGTATAACGCTTGCATTGGCAACCTCCATAACCCTCATAAGCTCTCCAGAAATCCTCACAGAAATACTGCCTTAGCTCTCAAAGATCAGATACATAAATGACCTCATCGTGTTGCAGTCTTTTTCTGATACCTCCGAGTAACAGGACCCATATGATCTATAATACCGTTGGGTAAATCCGGACCACGGTGCTCCTTACCTCACAGTGTTGGATAGCTGTCATTCTTCATGTTCATTTTTAGTCCCTGATTATGTAGTTTGTCACTTTTGAAGGTGGTGTTTTCATTCTTATGGTAACCATACAAATCCCCCTATTCTTAGCATTGTCTCCAGGGGTCAGTGTGTACCTCACTGGTCTAGGGAATTGTGGACATGTCCCGAAGGTAGTGAAGTCAAATTCTGTGGCCATTGGGGCCTTTAGCAAAGCCCTTAACTCCAGCTGCGTCAGGGATGCTGGCTGACCTTGTTCTCTAACCCTTGCACATTGCTTTGGATGGTATGTATGGAATATATAAATACATTCTTGAAATGTCGATCCTTCCACCTTAAAAATCTGTTGACCATGTCAAGCTTAGAATCTATAATTTGGAGCCTTTTTGAATAAAAACATCTACATTCATCTCGCCTGGTGACGACTTTCATTTTGTAGTCATTTTGCAGACATTCAGAGGGGCAGTACAGTATGATACATTTCTGCACAATTCAATAACAATTCTTAAATGTCTGTCTTTGAATTCCTTTTGAGGTTTATCGTGTTACTTTCCATTTGTTACTTGTTAGTCTGTGTTTTGTGTCTTCTGTAGGTAATAAAATAAACAGAAGAAATTCAATTTGTTTCCAAGAAATTACTCACTTTCTCTTTAATGAGTCATGAGGCTCATCTTGTCAGGATGGTCGGTGTCCTTTAATTTCATTTGCAGAGGGATCTCAGTCAAGAAAAAGATCTGAACAAAAACAATGATGTGAACCACGCTTAGAAAACGTGACTTCCTCCAGGAGATGAATTTTCATGCATGACGGAACAAAATGTCAGCTGACCTGGATTGGTTGGCTCTGCAGTAAAGAGGCATTTCATGCTTTTAATTTCCTTTAATTTATCGACATCATGCAGTGTACCCTGGACTAAATGGGCTCACTATTTGTAGTGGGTATATTCTGTTTGGAGGCATTATCAGCATAACCGCTAAATATTAGGTTGTGTGTTAAAGAAAAGCAAGAACTTGGGATCACCCCAGAAGCTGGGCTCTTCCTCTCTCTGGGTCTTTGTTGTTCTGCAAATGTAGGTATGCTTAAGTTTTCTTTTTTGTTAGGCAGTTTCCTGTTTTTGTACACACTTTTTTTAAATGCAGATGACACGTTATCAGTCTGAGGCATGCCGCATCTCTACCTGTGCACCCATGATGCATTGCAAAGCGTGTTGGTGTCACAGCTGCGAGCCCAGCTGGCTGTGTACTTCATACACTCCTGTTCTGGTAAGCCCATGAGACATGAAGGGCAGGCTGCAGCATAATCTATGTTAAGAAATCCTACTCCCTCTTATTTTCTGTGCATCTCAGTGCCCAAACTCTGATGCATTGTGGGTCACAGATTTGCTCTGCGGTACCTCACTTCACAAAACAGCCCTTATCACACCTATGTATTTAGGGCAGGCACTCCTAACTCAAAAGCCCCATGGCTCAACTGTGCGAGTGATTCGGGGATGATTACAAACAAGTCAGGCTGCGTCGCTCCCGTGGTGAACCATATCACCTACCCATGTGCTACAACATGAGACCTACTTTTCCTTGCATGTTTGCCCTCCTGAAGATGCTATGTGTGCAAAGATAATGTATGTGATTAAATGTGATTATTTAGCATAATTTATGCCATGTTTTGGAAATGGATCCATCCATCTTCCAATTGCTTAGTCGGTGCTATAGGTGGATAATTCAGTTCCAGAAAGTAAAAATCCAGAGCGAGATTTTGTTTCAAGCAGCCCGTTGAGTATAAAGAGTCACGGTCACAGAATATGCAACTGGTTGGTTGAACAATATCTTGGTCTGGATTTTTACTTCCTGAATCTGAACTATCCACTTCTGTTCCATGCTGGGGAGGCCTGGTGCCTGAACCAAGGAGCAAAGGGCATAAGGCACTAAACTGTTAACTATTTGGCTTTGGACCTTGGGAGTAAAGCCACACCACAAGGGAAAAACAAGTGAACTTCACATACAGTGGGGGTTGGGATTCGAAGTATTAATCCCAGAGGTGTGATGCTGTCTGCTATAGACAAAAATACCTTTGAGGAATAATATATTTAAAATGATCCGGGACTACTGGTTGACCATGATGGTTTTGGGAGGGGGGGGAGCGTGAGCTCATCTAACGATGAGTCCTTTAGCATGCCTGGCGGTAGCGATGTTGAAATAACAGGCATATATACTCACAAGTAGCCATATGGTCGGAATTCCTGTACTGCCGCAGGCTGAAACAGTGGCTGTGGTCCGATGAAGGTGATCACGTGACACTGGGATCACGTCACCATGACCAATAAGTTACTGTGTTTAGCTTTTCACTCTTTGCAGCTGTTCCCCTCGTGCCCTGTTGTGGTTAGGAAGGGATCTGATAATCTATCCAATCGCTGTAAAGATCACTGTGCTGCAGTGAAGTGCTTCTCTGCTGCACGCTCTCTCACTGCATGGTGGGTAAAATTCACAGTATGTATTGGATTTGTTATTAATCAGATTTTGAAATGTGTGTCTGCCATCTTAAAATGGATGGCCCCTTCTGTCAGTCACCTGCAGTCTGATAAACTTGTTAGGTTTTTGAAAATAATTCCAGCGGCGTGAGGAATTTGCCATTACCAGAGCTCTGCGATTTGCTCCCCAGAAGCGCCTCCCCGCCGCTGCCCATTTGGTTCACTGCCAATGCTTGCTGTAGCAGAGATGAGTGTAGGATTGTTCTCACGTGAAGACATGAACAGGGGGTGCCTGGGTTGGATGATAAACATGAAATGGCTCCGGTCCCGAATGGCAACGAGACTAGAAGACTATAGAGGTGTGGGCAGGCTTGCAGTCCCACTGCAGAATGCCTTAACATCACCCCAATGGATGGATCACAGCCATCCACAAGCAGAATGGATCATGCAGGTAGTCAGCCGACAACAGCCGCGGGTGGGGGGGGGCTACATTTCTCTATGCCTCCATCACAGAGCCTTTCATTCAGACTTATGGCCACCTTGGGTCACCTTGGATTCACAAGATTAAGAGGACAACTATGCAACTTAGCACACCTCTCTTCCCTCAGTGTTGGGTATCTTAAGGTTCATACTTCAAGAAAGTTACTTCTGCCAGCCAGCGTGAGGCTGGGTTCAGTCGCAAGTTGGGTATAGAGAACGATCAGCAGCTCTAGTCTTACAAAGAGCAGACCTGGTTGGTTGCCATCACAATGGTACATAACGTCTCACTGAATAGGGTAACAGTGGGCCTCTAGCTGGGCCTCTGTGTGTGTCAGCACACATCCTCAAATAACTCCCATGTTCTCTGGACCCCCTTGAGTATCCTTAACACTTGAGTGCCTTTAGTATCTGGGGGCCTGGAGAAGCTTTGCCATGCAGATGCTGGTGTCCACTGCCTCGCCAACTGAGGCTCCCGCAAATGGGGCATCAGAGTTCTGTGGCCTCTCGGTAGCCAGAAGCTTCCAGTTCATCCCCCCCCCCCCCATTGAGGCAGCTAAAGGAGACTTGAGTCAGAGTTAAGTACACAGCTGATAGTCGACCATGAGTAGCAGCTGCCTGGTTTCACACGGAAAGGCAATGTGCCTCCTGTTTCCGGTCATCGCGTCTGTGCCACATTTTTAAGTGTATATTCCGGATATGTTATGCATAGACAGTGTGACTCTTTATGGGGTCTAGTTAGATTTGAATACATCATAGGAAACTTTGTAAGTCCAGCTAAGAGGGTGTGTGTATCCAGTCATCCCTTCGGTTCTGACATAGAAAGGAACGCGCTGGGCTCTGGGCACCGAACAGGGTCGTCTGTCCATCACATGGATGCCAGTCAGCCACAGTGTTACTCCACTGTCTACTGGGCTGGAACGGCAACCTGATAGCTGACCCACCTCCCCCCACCCCAAATGTAGAACCCCCAGGAGGCATGCTGTCTGAATCCCTGATAGATAGTCATAGCAATGCAGGAGTAGGACCTGCAAGATCTCTGAGATTCACTGCATGAATCTTTCTTAAATTTAACAGCCATTCCAAAGACTTACAGCTTCCTGGTGCCACAACTTGTTCATAAAATTGGATTTTGGTGTTTTGTTGGACTTCGTGGGCAGAAGGGTGACGTCACTGTGCCCCCATACCTTCAGACCTGGTTGCTGGCCCACACCTGTCTCTGGACTTTATACATGTTCCGTGCAGGGACTCTTGTTTCCTCCTATGGTCCACACTTGGTGAATTGCTGTCTCTATGTTGCCCATATTGCATGGTTGTGTGTGAGCCTTGCAATGGACTAGCATCTGGGCCAGGGCGCCTACTTTCACGTATGAATATTAATGAATATTATATGGATGGAAGTTTTTGTCTGTGATGGTACTTTCCCATGTGCTATTGAAGGTGCATATCTAAGTAATGATTGAATCATTGATTGATGAGTTGGCCGGAGGACTGGCTCATTCACACAGGAATGTTGACTGCTTTTTAAGACCCTCTTCCTGTAACTGTAGCCCCTCCCCCTTAGGGACCTCCCTCTCTGCATATGCAAACCCCAGGGATTCCTTCAGTTACTACCAGGTATCACACCCATATCAGGAGTGCCCTGTATTATTATTATGGATGGAAAATTTCCAATATGCATCTTCCAGGACCATGAAAGAGAACATCTCTGAGCTTCCAGCTGCCTGCTTTGTGGGTGTGGATCCTTAAAGGAGTATTTGCTTAAATGGTCATTTAAAACATTGACCTGGAATCAGATTATATTATGTTAAATTCTTACATGTAAATTCTGGAAATTCTGTCTTCTTGAGGGGTGGCTCTCAGAGGGCCCTGGTTATTAGGGACCCAGGTGGCTGCTTAACCTTGCCTTATAGTAAGTCTGCCCCTGTGGTTACGGGTCTTCAGTGGTGTTTTGGTTTTGATTGCTCTGATTCCTCCTGCTGAATGAGCTGGTGTTGCTTGGTGTCTTATAGCTGTTGGTGTTTCATACTGGTAATGGGATTTGCTTTACATTGCTTGTTTAACTGGTTTTCATCTCACCCAAATTAACCAACACCGAGTGTAGAGCCCTTTACTGCTGTGTCTGTCATTTCCTTACAAAACAGTCCCATAAAAGCCTCTTCCTCCAGGAAGATGTAGGGATTGGAGGATGGAGTGGTGAGTATATTAAACCTTTATAATTCAGCCTGGGAGAGAGGTAAAACGGCATGGGTGGCCATTTTGGCACTAACAAACAAACCAGGAAAACATGAACGCTGTCTCTCTCTTTATAATGCTCTCAATTACAAACTGATTGCAGGTGTGTCAGGCGCATCCTGTGACCTCACACATCACGGAGCGACATTCCCGTGCCTTCCTATCCTGGGAGGCCGTCCGCTGTTGTTTATATCATTTTTCTTTTCTTGATAGACAACCTTGGCTGGATGTCATAACTTTGGCACATGCACATTGCAGGACGTTCACTGAAGACTAAACTGTTTTTTCAAACTTGCCGTCGATCTGAGTCATGTGTCTTGGGGATCGATGTGTGGCCTGGGTTCGGTGGGACCAAGGAGGACAGCCTATGGAATCTAAGCTCTGCAAAACCAAACAGACTAAGCCTGTAATTACCGATTAGAAAGATCAGCCTCAAGTGCAGTAGGAGGCACCTTTTGGGGACGAGGGAGGGTAAATGATTACTTCAGCAGATACCAACAAATACCTGACATGCAAAAAAGGCCATATATCAGTTCTTTGGACTCGACTGTGTTGGCTTTTAACAAGGAGTCTTTGGTATCCTTAGAGAGAGGCGTACGGCTCATTGGGAACCTTTACCAGAGCAAACTCCTGTTTTTGGGCTGTGAAGCAGACTGTCTTCTCTGCTGGAGGGTACACTAGTTGAAATAGGCCCATAATCGCTGAGAATACTCCAGCAGTCCGCTGTGCTGGGGGGGGGTTGGTGTTGGGAAGGTCAGGGCATTGGAGGGGTTGGTTCATATTCTGCTGAGGACACAGAAAACTGCGCCATATGTAATCTAGACTAGGAGTTGACAGCCTGCAACTGAGGATGAATCAGTCACCTGAGGTATGTTTTTGTGGCCCCGCCCCCTCCTCAGTGGCTCTAGTCCTGCCTTATCCCCACCCCTTCCTTGTCAGCTCCAGTCCTGCCCTGGCCCACCCCCTCCTTAGCGACTCAAGTCCTGCCATGGCACTGCCCCCTCCTCCACAGCAGCTCCAATTTTGCCCTGGCCCCGCCCCCTCCTCCTCAGCAGCTCCAATCCTGCCCTGGCCCCGCCCCTTCTTCAGCAGCACCAATCCTGCCCTAGCCCCGCCCCCTCCTCAGCGGCTGCCCTAGTATTTCAACATCTGCAAAGCCCCACCATTGGTCCATCCTGTTGAGAACCAGAACAGGACGTCCCCAATACAAAAGAGGGATGACCATCTTTGGAGGGTGATGTCCATTATTTAATAATGACTTAGATGCAGCAAATCATATAAACATTCAGAACGGAAGAATTGTTAGGCCAAATGTCTTTGCACTGAATTATGCCCTGACCCCATATTTCAGATTAGGAACAGTCAGTAGAGATTGTGAAGAAATGTCAGCCAATAAGGATACATCCACAGCTACCAGTAAGTACAGAGGATGTTTAAGGTGGATGTTTAAGGTGGATGCATGTGCATTCTGGTCAGAAGAGGTTTTAGCCTTTGTAGGCAATAACGGTGCTACTGTAAACATTGTAAATATTTTATCTAGTTATTTCCTTGGCCTAAAAGTATTGGCCAAAAACTGTAACATGAAGTGTTGATTTCCCCTGAGGATCTATAAGAAAGGGCTGCGGATACTGCCCACTGTCATTAAAGCACAGTGATGAATTAATCTGGGAACTCTGGGAAATGCCCCATTCTGATTCAGTTCCATTTTAATAACCTGGGTTATTACAACATATGGCATGTCCAGCTCAAATACAAACACGATACGTTCCAGCCAGCTTGTGTTTCCCAAAGAAAGAGTGTAGGACAAAGATGGTCTTTATTCAGGGAAATGAAATACAGTACTTCACATTTTCACATATCTAGACATAAAAGACATGATTCAATATACCACAAATATTTCATTTCTAATTTTCACTGAATCAACTTATTTTTCTATCACTGCATTATTGCTAAAAAAAGACCTTTAGAATAAATCATTGTATGCATGGTCCTATGGAATCTAACATTTTGGCAGAACTACCTGGCTCAGAAAATTCTGTATTGACAACCATCTTCGACGGGCCTGTCTTAGACTTGCCCACAGTGTATTGTTGCGACTGCATTGTGTCATGTGCATTTTTGCACTTCTTACTAATAGAGGTTTACAGGTCTGTTTATACAGTATGTCTCCAATTTAACATGATTACATCTTGCAAATAAAATATGCTAAACTGTAATAGTAATGATGAATCCACAACTGTAGTGGTGCTAAATGGTGAGTGATCGATGGACCTTTTATGCAGGAGGTGTATTTGTTGCCAGGCGCCCCTGCAGAGATCCTGCCTGATCCTTACAGGTCTCTCTCCAGCCTGCCTGTGTCTGTTTAACCATATAGAGGTCGGCTCAGTGAACTGCAGTGCCAGCTGCCTTGTTGTTGGAATGTGTACGTGTGTGTTTTTCCCCACTTGCCTTTCACCAGCCCGTCCGCCCATAGCTAAAGTGAGGCACGTCAGCCGGTTTACATCCCCAGCCAGGTCACCAGCCTTTATTCTGTGGCCAACCCAGAGATTATTGGGAAGCCCATTTTAACGAACAAAAATGAAGTCGCTTTATTTTCTCAGTGGTGTAAGCGGGGTCTGGAGCAGGAGGCAGGGTCTGGAGCGGGGGGTGTGGTGTGGTGCAGGAGGCGGGGTCTGGAGCAGGAGGCGGGGCTTGTGGCTGGGCCACAGGCCGCATCTGTTTGGCTAGGAACACAAGCATCCCACCACACTCTTGACTGAGGGCTCCCAGCAGATGGCGTGTCAGGTCCCTCCTCGCCAAGACAAAGCCATCTGTGAGGCCACGCCCCCCCTGGGAAGGTCACCCATCCTGCCTGCCCATCAAGTGTGGCACTGTCAGCATTAAGAAGAGTGAATGCGGCTAGGGCTCTTTGTCATGCTCCCCTGGATTTAAACCAATACCCCTCTGGTGACAGTAGAGCAAAAAGTTCAATAAACTTATCTCCTTATTCCTGTTACTTCAATTAAGAGACTCCCAGTCGAAGTGAATGGTGATCAAAAGGTAGAGTAATTTGTTACCTGCTTTAGGGAAGTGAAAAGGAATTAGTCTCTGCTGTAAAAAGACCCCCTAAAATATGTAATTTAACTCTGTTGCTCTCCAAAGTTTTTCTGGAGTTAAAAAGTCCTCTGGCAAAGCTGTAAAGCAACCCATATCTCACTGCGGGGATCCATTTAAAGCATTTATTAGATTGCTGCAATGGATGAAAGGGAGGAAATTTTAAATCAAAGTGTTTCCTCAATATTTAAAGGGACAAGCATTGAAACAGAGAAAGAAAGACTTTGTTAGCACAGTATTAGCTATGGCAGTTCGAAGACAAGGGCCAAGAAAATAAAATCCATGTAGAGCGTACGATGCATATGTGGGAGGGGGGGGCTGAGCCGTCGTCCTCTCCTGCAGGCCAGCTCTCCGAGGCTGCTGTCTGTGGGAATGTTTTGGGGAGAGCAGAGCTTGTCCGGCTTACCAAATATCTGCTAACTCATTGTATTTAAATGAACAAGAGACTGCAACCTCTGGGAGATTAGCTCAAATAAAAGATTATTAGATCTTGGAGTCGATGCATCATGCAGGCGGTCTGGCTGACTGTTTCTGCTGAAGTGGCTTTTTTGCCTAATATTTTTCTGTCTACCCAGCAAAAACTGCCGTGGTGGAGCAGGACTATTTGATTTGGGGGATACCAGCGGAGTGGTCGGTGCTTACAATCGGAAAACGTGGCCTGTGGTCTTTTCGTCAGCCCCTGTCGGGGAGGCCCTTAATCTCGTTTGCCCTGCCCAATGCTCACACGCTCCTCCACAGACCCTCTTCTGATCGGCCAAGTCTGGGAAGGCTCGGGAAATGGGAGGCATCTGTCTGCAGACCAAGCTGAAAGTCGTCCTTGTCTGTTGAAGACCCCGCCCCTTATCACGTAATTAACAAACAGCAAGAAAGACATTCAGAGTGCAGCTCCTCCCCCCCCCCCAGCCCTTTCTTGTTATGTTTGAGCTTTGAGAAGGCACTCAGCCTTGATAGCTTTTGTTTTTCACACTTCAGGTGGGAAAAACAGACATTTGATTTGAAGTCTGGCAGACACAAGTCTGGGCCATAGGGGGACGGCTGCTGCGATCCATAGTGTTCATTACGGCTACAAGACCGCCGGCTCCTTCCCGCTTAAACTGTTTCCATTCCAGCACTCACGTGTGCTTTCCTGCCCACTGCACTCTCAGCCAGCAGGGTGACCTAAGAATAATTGATTCGAGAGGCTCAGGTCAGAGGTTGTCAAGGGAACAGTGGAGTGTAGCCACTTCACAGATTATTACTCTCATTACTCATATAGCTGTCCTCTCAATGCAGCCTGTGTAATCAGGCGCACTGAAAGCTTTCTAAATCAGTTTTCCCCTCTTATCCTGTTTATTATGCATGGATTGATGTTTGCATCTAGAATTTTAAATTATATAAAAAACGCCTTAATTCAGACTTTGCAGTATCCTGTCCCACCACCTCCTTCAGTGTTCGGTTCTGGTCATGCGGGGATTCGGAGGTTACTATAGTAACGTGATAGTTTGCCGTAACTTAACACACATCCCTGCCGTCCTCTAGGCTTCTGCCACATTGAGACAGAATCCCTAGTTTCCTCCCGTCGTCATTAGGGGCAGGCGACAGAAAAAGAGACTTCATCTACCACATATGCCCCGATCTCCCTCAAAGCTCATTCGTGCTCAATGCCCTGCGTCCCGACATTAAAAACGTGTCATACTTTCCGTGGAAATCGGTAGAATAACCGATTAACCACCGGTCCGTCGGCAGCGGCTGCAGATTAACCACAGGCCCGCCAGCCTTAACTCCCTGTTCCTCTTTCACACAGCACGATCGCGGCTTCCCCTTTTCCACTCTTTGAATAACACTTTCGTCTTCGTCTTTCGTTTCATGCGATCCGCTGTAAGTCAACATTGCGGCTGCTTCCTTGTTTCTTTCAAATAAGTCTTTATTTTAATTTAGGGGAAAGACCGCCTATGCAAACAAACAAACAAAAAACAACAACATATTAATCAACGCAAGGCGACCGACGGCTAAGACGACCTATGCTTTAATATATGAACCCCAACTGCCATGTCATGTAGGCCTACGTTATATAACTGCATTTGCTTTTCTCAAGTCACACCATTAATAGCCTAAATTAAACATGTTGCTGCCTTAATGATTTCGCGAGTTATTCTGAATTCGGATATAAACGGAAACACGTACAGTAATAATGTTTTATTGCCTTTCGACAGCACGTAGCGTTTGTTTGTAATGTGCTATTTATCTCACTTGTGCGTTGCTTTGGACAAAACCGACTCCTAAATAAATGTAGATATAAAAAATGCTTGTCAGTCTATAGGGATCATAGCCTTACATGTCAATCGGTATACGTTTTTAGCACAAGCCTTCTCGTACGAAGCAATCACGCATCCATATACTGTGGATAATTTATCCGTCACACCGTGACTCGTTTTCCAGCAGTACCTCAATATTCATCAGTTACATTTCACCCCGATTTTTGTGGCTGTGAACCGGGGTTGTCGGTTTATGCCTCTACGGTGCGGACCGTTTTTGATAATATTGCCGATTATTGTCTTCTACGTAATAATCTCTGACGACAAATCCAATAATATCTTGGTGACAGCTTTGCGTTTTTATTAACAAGTCCATTAATCAGTTTAACGTGATATATATCGAAGTTATGGTCATTTTCATAAACAATTCAGCAGAGTATTTTAAGCTGTAGTTACTCCAGATGTTCCTTTATAAATGACTCAAGTTATATCCCTTTATCATGTGCACTAATATAAGTAGCGACCTACTCAAAGGCAGTAAACATTTCTATTCAAAGAACAGATGGAGTTTTGTAAAATGTAAGTCCCACTCTCTTGAGTGCTTTGCACGGTAAATCCTCTCGCAGAGCCGCGTAAAAACATTTCTTATTGCTATTTAGGGTAAAGGTCCCGATATGACGTTTCTGTAGTCGGTTTTTGTTAAGATGTCCTCTTTAATTCAACTAACCAGCTTCTCAATTTTCCGTCCCGGCTCACAGACCGAACCGTGGGTTCGCTTTAGGGTCAGGGCTCCCGACTGTGTGACATTTGTGGAGAGCAATGAGATTCCACTGTTTTGATTAACCAAAACTGATCTGTTAGATCGGGCTCTTAGGACTGCACCCTAGTCCTGTAGAGCCAGGGTGCTTGTGGATTTTCTAGCTTTCTTTATAGTGGTATTCTGAGATGGGTTGGAAGGAGTCAGTCAGCGTAGCGGTTTGTTCATTCCAGTGGGCAAAAAGCTGCTCACATTGCAGATGAGCTATGCTGACTATCCCCCAGCTAGTTCTGAGGTTTCCCATCTCCTCTTCAAAGAGTCCATGTTTGGTTCCAAAATGT
Organism: Mormyrus lacerda; assembly: GCA_015163995.2. Classification (NCBI taxonomy): domain Eukaryota; kingdom Metazoa; phylum Chordata; class Actinopteri; order Osteoglossiformes; family Mormyridae; genus Mormyrus; species Mormyrus lacerda. The sequence goes on along the minus strand of JAABNX020000052.1, from coordinate 7,625,589 downwards.
GCATCATTAAATAACTGTTCTACCATTTTACATAGATGGATGATTTGTGGCTGTGAGGCCCTGCTTAATCTCCTCAGATAGGTAAGATCAGTTTTTTAAAAATCAGATAAATCAATTATGGAAAATCAGCAGATATTTTTACCTTGAGTATGTTCTTGAAGCTGTGCTTTGTCTTCTTCTCCCAAAACAACATGTTTCAAGTTGTTTTCTCAGTAGCTGAGATTCACTCACCTAACCACATTAATGTCTTCAGATACTTCCCTCTTTACTTGAGGTTTTTACCAAAACTCTACCCAAAGAGCAGGGTTATAATTTCCCTGAGGTCCTTGGGATTTGAGCCTACAACCTTTGAGTTATTAATAAAATGCTGTATTTGTGGAGCTACAGGAACTTACTTTTCTTTTGCCTATTAAAAAACAAATTGAAATCCTACGTCAACTCATCCATTGAGTGACTATCAGAAAGACTATAATAGCAGCTGTGTTGAGGTTCGAGACTATGTATCCGTACTGTAACATTTACGCATTAATATTCTCCTTCAGTGACACGTGGAATCAAACAAAATTAAGACGAGCAAAGATCCACACGGGTCCTCCAGCTGCCTTCCCAGACTGCCTAGCTTTTAGCTTTCTCTTCCATCCCGCTGGAGTATTTTCCTTCGTTCATCTGTTCGTTCATTCATTCTTTTTCTTATATTTTCAAATCCTAGGTAGTCTTGGTGGTAATGCTTTGCAAATGGGGACTTCTGTAATCTCGGGATGGCAGAAGTAAGGCTGTTGGGCTGCATTTGGTTGGTGTTTTACATTTTGCATTTCCTGTATTACAGCTACCAAGTACAGGAAATGAAACACATTTACCTAGAGTGAAGTAGGACGGGAAAACCACCTAGATGAAAGTTCCGTGTTATAATGCAGTGTATCGTTCTATTGTATATGGTATTCTGTCTGTTCGGATTGTCTGTAGTTATCTATGTAATACATCTGTCAGTTTCGTTTGCAGTAATCTGTTTTAGGGGTGCTTGTTTTTGCAGAATAATGAGTCGGTAATTTTAATGAAGTATGAATATGGCAAAGACAGAGGAACTTGGCATTCCTTTTGAAGATAAAACAATAGTCTGAAGTACCAGAGAGCCCTGTAATGAAGAGACTCCACTCCATTCAGAAATGTGAAATCTCTGAGAACCTCCCTTTGACTTTAACTCCTAGCATTTGTTTTAAATAGTACGCAGTCCTGGTCACACATTTCTCGCCTGCATTTTCCACTATGGCTGCCTTAGTATATATATATATATATATATATATATATATAGACCTCGTTCCATTACTTTGTGATATTTCTTGAGTCTCACTGCAGATCCATGAGGTGCTACTTCAGTTCCCTCAAGACAGGACTTACCCACATCAAAACACTGTCATTTTATGGTTATCACACGCTGCTCTTCTGGTCCCCAATATACAGTTAAAAAATCCCTGAAACGAATTATTCTGGAAATCTGGTCCCCTCGTGTTCAAATGAAGAGCCACCGTTCCTTATGTTGCGAAAGGAGGGTGTCTCCTCACGTTGGTGTCAAGGGGATATTTACGTCCTTGGTGTGACAGTCAATCTCTTGCGGTTCTCAGCCGTTCCTTTCACTGGTACCCAGTCAGGATGGATGGCGTGTTGCTGACATGAAGGCGGTCACCTTCAGTTGCCGATTTGCTGATGTCACAGTCCATGGAACATGCCATTGGCCGGTAATTGTGTCGGCGGTTGTAACTAAGACGGCCTGACAGTCGCATTTTTAATGTTGTTTTCATTATGAATCACGCCTCACTCGCTACTCCTGCTTGTTTGCTCATTGAAGGTGTGAGGCTCCCATAAGTTATATAATTAGAGTGGTACTTCTGGTCCAAGAGAATGTGGAAAACTACAAGGCCGAGAGAGAAGGGCACGCCTGTGAATTCTGACGGGTGTAACAACTGCAGGTTGTAAATCTGCAGTGGTTGCCAGGTGTACTTTTATTGCATCTCAGCTCAAAAAAATAAACAAGCTGCAGACTGACACAGAGACATAGTGTTTATCTATGATCCTTAAACACATCCTGCATATAGGGGCTCAGAGGTCAAGTATTGGGTGGGGCCAACATTTCACATGATTTCTTTCTATCAATCAGGGGCCTCTATAAGATCTCTTCAGATGAGATTCATTGGTAGCATCTCAGCTTTCTGTAGCTGGCGGAAAGGATCTTCCTCAAAGTCAGAAGTGGGTTGGAACTATATGGAAACCCAAATGCATGTGGCAGCTGTTAAGTCCCTGTTCTATTATGCCTTTGGCACTTGGTGTGTTCTGTGTTCTCACACACTCATCTGTAAATTTGCAATGTGAATCTGATTCTTTGTCACTCTGATACTGACATTGCCATGTGTCAAGCTCTATTGATGTATAAAAGCAATTGACAATATTAGCTCTCTCACAGGAGACCAGGTGGAATGAAAATTAACCATGACAACAGAAATTGACAGCATTAGGTTTTGGACCAAGATTCCACTAGTCGGCCATCTGCTGTTCATAAAACCAATGCCAAAATTAACAATTAAGCCCTCTCTGTTAAACCTAACGTATAAAGACATGTTTAACCCTCACGTCACCGAAATATCACTGAACCTATCATCATGTAGGTACAGAGCTTGATCACTTACAGACTAAAGAGAATACATCAGTTATACTGAAATTATAATCGCTCGCATTTTCATTTGTGGTTGATCCGTTTCTCTTTGGATTGACATAAATCGATTTGGTCGTGTAATAGGAAAATTGGTTTGCTAAGAGAGAACAGGTAAAGACTTCGCAAATGACCCTAGCGCCCGTGCAAATCAATTTATAAAGTAATACCACGGTTTTTTTTCCCCCCAGACACCGTTAATATCTTGTGTGTGAACGGCTCGAAAACTCCATGTCTGAGAGAATAAAATTGAGTTTAAGACGGCTTTCACGTTACGTTGTTAGCATTCAGGGCTGGAATGGTCATCTGGCGTATTGTTATGGGGATCTCTGCTTCATGGCAGGCGACATTTGTTATGGGGATCTCCCACCTCTGCAAAATGTACCGTAGAGGACCCTAAAGTCCAGGGCCGATGTTATCACGTGTTTTATCTTCTGCCGCTTATAGTGGTCAAGGTTGCGGGGAAAATGTCAAGAAAACAGCGCGCCTGTAGAGTTAAGAGAAAACACATCATTTCTGTAAGAAGAGCAGCTTGCGTAGCCTTAGCCTGCATCTAGACAAATGAGACTGGATGTCTTTGGATGGCATGAATATTGGAATGTCTTTCGCTCAGCATTAGCAGTCATCATACACATGTTAAATTGATTCGTAAAACAACATCTTTTGAAGCAGACCTTTATAGGGGGTAATTAAATCCATCTGCGGAGCAGTAGCTTCCAATAAAAAGTGTTTTTATGTACCCACTGAACTTTAAAGCCAAACCGCTGCGCGGCCGGACCAAATTGCCATAATTAAAGAAAGCTTCTTAAAATAACGAAGGTTACTCGCAGAACAAACAAAATAACCAATACAATATATTAATACTGTATTGCCGCATAATAACTAGCCCCCTTTGTTTCACCACACAAAGCTGAATAAAGTGCACTTTATAATGTAAGACGTAAGGAGTAGGATGCGCTGTTTCAGTCGGCCGCGGAGCTCCAGCGGGGCGCTTCATCGCTTCTCCGTCCCGCAGTCCGCCGTAAGCGCTCTGGACTCCTCCGCGGCTGCTGCAAGGAAATCCGCCCTATTTCGGGGCTTGGTACACTTTTCATTTATTCGCGTTTCATTTTTAAATAAAACGCGAAATCTTGTTTCTTGTTTTTAGAAATACTTGATTTTGCTCGGAGCAGTTATAAATTGCTTAACCCTTTTTAAAAAAATCTAAGCATGATTGGGGACACTAGACTATTAACACGCCTAGAATATCTGCAATAGGATTTTACATGCAATATGCTAAATGTGTCTTTGCTAGCTTGCAAGTATTGGAGAAAAAATAAAAACGAAAAAATAAAAGCCCCATGAGAATTTTTGTGAACTAGAATGAATTGCTGAATTCAACGGTATCCTTGCATTTTAGCTGCGCTATACTGACATGAAATTTATTTTTACATTTTATACATTTCATTATGCATGGGTTTGTTTTTAATCATTTTAGGTGAAACTTATAGCAGGACATTTAATAACCGTTTAAATGTCATCAAACTGTTTGTCATCGAACCTATTAAGGGAAACAATTCGCCTCTCCAAAGTTGTGAAATATAGCCTAATTTACAAAGTGTAATCTGTATTCCTATTAATAGTAGGCCTACATATAATTGCATAGACCTTTTATTGGGTTGGGAATAATGAATCGTATGTACGCTTCTCATTAAGCAGAAGTCGCATATTTAAAACATTAATGCATTCGAAATGCTTTTAGCGTGTGCTTTCTTAATCAAATGTTACCTTGAAACATTCGGTACATAAACGGACTGCGTATCTGTAGAAAATATCACCTGCATTCCACGTTACGTTCTCTGATGTGTAACGTGTTTAAGCTTTCCACGGTACTTTTGTATTTTAGCTGAAAGGCGTGTATCTGGCACGAGACATACTTTGACGTTTTTATATTAGGAAAATCTACAGCGTGCCATTTCAAACACAGTTCGGCGTATTCGCAGTGCACCTTTGATCCTTGGGTTCATCATACTTGATCTCTCACGTGGAGACGTGTCCTTGAAAAAAAACAACCCAGGAAAAGACCTGGCTTATCTTCGCTTTGAATTAGTCAGATAGCCTTCAAAGTGTCACCAGCATCTAGGCTAAACACTGACACGCCCACCTGTAGCATGCGTGCCTTCCAGTTTTACAGCCCCTTCTAGCCGAGAAATACCAACAGATACGGGCAGTGAGCTGTGAAATATACCGGCGTGACTCCGCGGACTCGGTGCATTGCTCCGCTGTAACAAGCGGGGTATGCCCCAGTATCTGTACGACATCAGTGCATTGCACCTTTTTTTCTCTTTAACAGCGTGGAAAGTCGCTCTCGCCGTTTATGGAATAAAAAATTCACAGGCTCAACATTTTAATTTGAAATACACTAAAAGTTATTTAGTATGCTTTTCGTCAGGGACCATTCGAATGGAAAGTATTAGGCTATATACAGTACCTGGAATTTCTTTCGCTGATGAGTTCAAACGTCTGGAGAAGCTGTTATATCTACCGTCTAGCCTTTAATTAAAAGACGACTTGCTGGAATTTTAACAAATACAAGGCATATTTTATATTTCAATAGCGGAAAGCCGCCATTAAGGTATTTTTTCCTGTTTTTTGTGTGTTATTTTAAGTAGTGTGCTTTTCCCCGTTGGGTTTTTGTGACGGAAGCTCAACTGACCTGGTCATGAACTTAAAATGTCAACTTTATATCGAAGACCCGCGAATTGTAATATTCAGTCACTATTCGCCTTTTTTCCATGGAGAATGTTAGCCAGTAAATGTTAAGTTTTATTTAAAATACTACACTATTTCTAGGCAGTGTCTTATAAGATACGAGAACGGCGAGGAATTGCCGTTCTTACATTGTTACTGAAAGGTCAATAAGACAATCAAATCGTTTAATTCCACAAGCATCATGTCTCTTAAATCAATGGATGAGAGAATTTCGTCCCGGTATGTAATACAAACACCTGTGCTCTAGCTAAGCTGATTTGTGTTTTATATCTAAATATGGTGCGTATATAATTCAAAGGTTGCCTTATAGTCTTTCGGTAAATCTGTATTAATAACTAACATAAATACACTGTCTGTGAAGCACCAAGAAATCGTATGAAATATCATCCAAAGCTGTGGTAACGCCGTCTCAGTGGGAGCCCACCAATGCCGGCTGCATCAGTCGGGCTGTCAGTCCCAGCACGACTAGGAGGTCTTGTTGATTATTTTTAACAATTCCAACAATAACGGCGCCCGATATACAGACGCTCACAATAGGATCGGCCGCAGTTGGAGAGCCGATTTCCCTCCAAAGAAATGTGTTGTGTGCCCCCTTCGGGCCCTGTTTTTTTTACACCACGTGTATAGGTCTATCACTGGTAAATTGACCTCCTCCACCACCCCCACCAATATGCCCCCTTGAGGAAGGGTTTGCTGCATTCACTCACTGACCGCCCCTAGCTCAACGCAACCACCACCCCCGCCCGTATCCCCCACCACATCCTTTACTTCTTCAACAGGCAGTCTGGTCTGTTAATTGACAAGGTACTTCATGGCCAGCGGAGATGGGATTTCAAGTGTGGTGATGTCAGGGCTTGATGTCAGCTTCCCACGGGGTGCTTGTTAAATCATGGATGGGACACAGTGCAGCAAAGCTGGAGGGGTGATAGATTTTTTCATGTCATGTGATTAAAAAAAAGCTTTTCAAATAGCTGTTTTTAATTAGAATGACAAGAATGTCAAGGCTCGCCAAGAGTTATGGGCGTGCCTGTATCTGTTATTGGAATCATGAACAGACTCGACACTATTACTTTTGCATATGCTGTATTAAGCTGATTTCCTCGACCGAAGAAATCATAAATAAATGTTAAGCGTCCGGTGACGATATTGTGTGGAAGGTAAGAGTGTATGAGTCAAATGAAAGGTTTACTTCTTCCCATAAACCGTATGCGCGAATTTACAGCATTACTGTAAGACTCCGGTAGACATTAAACCAGTAAGAAACACTTCTTTGTCCCGTCCAATAAGGCTAACAGATCATTAGATAAAATGACTTTTTTGTCGTTTATAACTATAATGGTACTGGTAATTCATCTTTGGATTTAATTTTCAGTATTCGGAATTTTCTAATAAAATATATAGCGCCAGATGCACTATGCCCGGCACGTTTTTATTGTAACTCGCAGGGCAGATTTCACTGATCATTCTGTAGACGAAAATGTTCCAGTCCCCAAGGCAAGTTAATCACTTCGTTTCGGTGTAGAAAAAAAAATAAATACAGACCAGATTATTGGGAACAATTAAGCGTCATAACAACTCGGTTCCAGAAATTTCCAAACACACTAGTGCCCCACCGAGTCCCCGCCCATGGCAGCAATGTAATTGTGTAAAAGGTGCCATTGTTTAGGCTTCGTGTTTGTCAGTATTCTTTTACACGATGGCAGTACTATACAGATCTTTATCTAATCTATCTTTATATATAACATTTTTAACTCCATAAAAATGTACTGGATGTGCCAAAGTGATATCCTGCGTGTAGCCTAATACAGCAGATAACTGTATACAGTGACATGGGCCTGGTAGAAAAAAAACCTCAAACTGCAATCGGTGATAATATTTTACATGTTTTAATAATTTGATCATTTTCATTTCATTGATCATATTTCAAATATGTTGAAGGCCCAGTTATATCATTGTGATGGGGGTAACCTATTATAATCATGTATGCCTAATACATGAATACGCCAAAGCAGTTTGAGATTAATTCATGCTCCGTATACATTTATGCATCGTTCAGAGAGGAGAAAAATGTAGTTTAACGAGCGAATGTGAGTAACCTATGCGGATTAACCGTAAAAAACTCTGATGCTTGTTTTTTTCCCGTAGTAGCAATGCCTGTGTTTCAAGTTATTGATTTCGGATTCAGCAGTTTTGATGACTGGTAAGAGGGATAAACCCGACAGCGGTCAATTATGTTATAAGACACCAAAATTTAATAGTTAAAAATAAATTAGCATTTACGCGTCATTATGCAGCTTGAATTCTATCTAATATTTTATTACGACAGGAAAGATACGTTTCAGATAGAACCTTCATAACGCATAATTCGAATTTGATCTTGAAAGGTTCTGTTGTCGTGGTTTGTGTAATAGGTTTAAAACGTTTAAAAATTAAAATAAGCGATACAACACTTTACAGCAAATAATTCAGGACTTTCATATTCAAATTTGTAATGTATAGGCCTACAAAACAATATTTACATAATTGTATTATGGCCTTTAAAATTAAAAACAGATTGTATTTTACTATTGGTGCATAATTAAATTTTATTTTGTTCAGAAGAGATTTTATCATAATCCTAAATAGGTATAAGGCCAAAACACGTCCGAAGCTGCCGTATGTCCTTAACACACATACATGTAGACTGCATCGTGTGCAAGGCTCGTGACGTTTTCCACTTGCTATCAATGCCCAATAGGAGTTTAAACAAAGTCTTGCAAAAGTCGCTGTAAAAATCACCATTGCTTTTCAAAAAAGAATTAACTTACTGGCCGATTCTTCGCGAAAACACTTGGGTGTTGTGGATTTTAACACATACTATAAATGCCGTATTGGCGTTTACTTCATGATCGCGTAAATGTGGACGTAGTCTAACCTCCAAAAAGTGTTAGTGACGAAAACAGGCGAAATGAACAAGATCGTCGAAAACCGAGCTGATTCAAACACAAGCTGTTTTGAATTGGTCAACCCCCTTCGTTGGTAAGACACGTCGTTGTAGAGTTCCGCAGCAACTCGACTTAATTCAGTTTATGTCACGACATACTGTCAAGTAACTATCAGCTGAAGTTTGACCGAAGTTTGACCGACCCTATGATTTCTTTACACGAGCGTCTTCACTGGTTTTCTAGCGTCAATGATCAGAATTACTGATGTACATTACCACAGAATGCTTTACCAGGCATTCATCTATAACGAGTAGGCTACAGTTGGCAGTGCCTGAAAACTGAGAATCGTCCATGTTCAAAATCTGATTTACATTTTTCGTTATAATTGCTAAGGTGACATATGAAGTAATGGGTTAGGAGAGAGTTAAAATATTTTTGCATTTATTCATACGTCAGGCACGATTAACTTTGATTTCCACTACATTTTTTTAACCCTGCTACAAAGTCAATTAATACTTTTCCACATCTAAAATGGACACGCATACGTAATTTAGGCCTAGATATAGGCGTAATTTCGAATGCAAAATCGCTGCAGTTAAAATGTTTCTAGCGAAAGCGACCATTAAAAACGTAGTATTTAATCAGAATTGCTTTGAAGGACCGGTGTCTTGTCATCTTTCCAAGACAAGCGGTAACGTACTGTATGACCAAGCCGCTGTGTACACGCAGGTCTCATTCCAATAAGAATCCAATAAAATAGCTGTGTTTGTGCTCACAAATTTAAGTGCCTATTCCGTCATAATTAATGCGGAACATTCGAAATCAGTGAGCAAAGCTGGGAATTCATACCCACATGTGCTGGGAGTATAATATGCAATCAGAATGCATAGCATATCTATGCCTAACCAATTGTACCATGCGAGAGTAAACGTACCATGCTCCCACGTTCCAGTAGGTCACAGAAAGAAGAACGACTCGAGAATGTTTCATTAGTATGAATAAATTAAGTGTAAATTTTCAAAAGTAACATTGCCGTTGTAGAATGAAATATAAGCTCGTAATATTACATCGGGAAAACAACAAATTGACCAATTAACAGTCCGCAGAGTACGTGGCTCAGATCGGTGAATGTTACTATGTAATTTTTCAATTTTTCAGCATCGGGGTCTGCCACGTGTCCTACACACGCTTAACATAAGCGAACGGCGGACTGGGGGAAACTGGTTTCGTCTCGATGACATTATTTCCCTTTTTTCCAGACACGTTAGACCTTAATTCTATGCGTTCTATCTAATTTGATCCTACTCCGGGGATATGGTACTGTTGCACTGGAAACATGGTCGTTCATTGTGGATCTGAATTATATGGTAAATGTTGTGAGTGTGTTCTATTTAGGTCACTCTTGTATTTTTTGACGTAGTCGAAAATTTCACGCTGAGCAAACCAAAAAAGCCGTGATGTAGTCGCGTCACATCTTGGGGTAAATTCGTAAAGATTTTTTTTAATGCATGCCACATCTTCAGCTACAACGACGGTGTAATGTGAAATTATATTTTATTTAATGCGGTTAGGTTATTCATGCAGTACTTACTCCGATTATCTGTCAGGATAACCAACCATGGCCTGAAATTTTCGTCTGATTAAAGAAATATTTTCTTAGTTTTGGAGTCTTAGGTTTAACTCGGGTTTTTACTTTCTAACCAGGGGAATTTCACTTCCACAAATAACCAAAAGCCGTACTGTGTTCCTGTTCAACTTAAGGAGGGCCGAATGGCATCTTATTTTATCGAGAAACAAAAATGCGTTTAGACTTGTAGGTTAGCTTCTGATCTACCAGAATGCCAGGTAACCTTCACGGATTGAGGTAATGTTAATTCCAACATGCACGCAGTTAATAAACCGGCTGTAAACTTTAACTTAAAAAGTGAAGCTATCACTGAATATTAAGACCATTCAGCAAACGCTAAATTAAAACGTATTTGTCTGACTATTTGCAGTGGTTTATGAAGATATTCTATTTGTTTTAATGAAGGTAATATCGTTTATTAAACGTACAGTGTGCTTCTAAGGATCCCAAAACCTTTCCCCTTGTTGTGCTTTATACTTGAACGCTGAAACTATGCATTACGACATCTTTTCATGACGAGTGCTACGAAGGCATTCAGATTTATACATATTGCCACATATAATTTATGTAGAATATTTATTGTTGTAACTCCCTACTTTTCTGAGGCAAATCCTGTCATTTAGAAACATCTAAACAAATCCTCCGTAGGTTAAATCAATACATAACCCCTCATACAAAAGACTAGTTTTGTGTAAACGGAATACACAAAAGTCTGAAATGCAAATAGTAAAAAGGTTTTCGCGCCACGCCCAAAAATGGCTTCACAATTTTTTTTTACTATGTTTTAAATTTAATATACGTCTTTAATTGGGTATACTCGTGTAACAGTAACATTGACACAGCTGTGAAGCGGCCAGGCTCTAACGTTATTTACGCGTGTATGTGTGTGATGGATATCACACAATGCTTTGCAGATTAATTTATGTAAATAATTACTAAAATGTAGTTAAAATGTATCTATTGTGAAACACAAAGCAGACGATTACTACACAAGTGATCAACTCTTCATTGAAATTCGCAATTCATAAAATGTCTAAATAGTTTAGAAACCAGTAAAACTGGAAGTTATGTCTAAGCTTTTGGTTCAATTTCCACGCAATCTGTTTAAACAAAGAAGATGTACGCATGTTGTTGCCAGGACATTTATTGTCAGTGAAGCCATACACTTTATACATACCCATCAAACAGTGTCATCTGCGGGGGAAAGGCAATGCCCAGGTCGAGAAAGAAATCTGCAGTGTTATGTATTCTTAAACCCGGCGATATGAATCCAGTGTTAGGCTCCCCCGTAACGCTGCAGTCTTTGCGAAAAGGAAGGCGTCGGTGACGGTATAGATTCTTATTAAAAGCAACAAAAGGCATTTGTCACTTGCAGCGTTACGATAAAAACAACTGAAGTAAATAAAATATTCTTAAGAGAGGATGTCATTCAGTGCCGCTCCATTGATCATTCATATCTCCCCGCATTCTGCTCGGACAGCCATGGGCTTCACCGTTGCATTAATTTTCCTCAGCACAACAACCCACCCCCATCCTCGTATCTTTCTGTTCTTTCCCGCTGATCCTTTAGCCAAATTGGGAACAATCCAGCGTCCTCAAAAACCTGCAATCCTTTCACCGAGGGTTGAAATGGCGCTCTGCTGATGTTCAGATGAGATCCACCTTTGCTATAACATTCAGATATTGCCTTTTTCCCTTGACTTGTTACTATTTTTGTCTGTTTTCCTTTTGCTTCCCGAAAGGGGCACCTTGAAACCGTTCAGCCTGGACTCGTGAAGGGTAGTTTGAAACCGCTCACGAAATGTTTTTTTTAATGAACTATTTTTGTTACATCGAAATATTTCACAAAGGGTTCAAAACATATGCATAGATTTTAAATATGTGTAGTTATAACTGCAAATCATTTATTAAACATCAGAAGTTTGTCTGTTCTTATTTTTGGTATAAACGTCACAGTCCAAGCAGGCCATTCCTAGCTTGTCTTCATTTTGGTTAAAAAAAACACTTTTGCTTCTTAGTTTTATTCTATTAGAATCAATCTGAGGCCACTGTTTACGTAATGCATTTAATATTATACGCTTGTAAATCGTGTTTATGGGAAGTTGATGATTGCCTTGTAAGAATAATTTTCCTTATGAAGCTTTAGGAAATATATTGCATTACACGTATGAAAAAATGTAATAATGGCCATTAGAATATACGGGTCCACCACTGAGAGTGTGCCTTTTGAAGGACATTTTTGAACGGCGTAAACATTTAGCAAGGAAATGCCTTTGGTCTAGGTTGCTAATCGGAATCGCGGAAAATCAACGCAGCTATGTACGCCAATGAAAAATGCGAACGTATACTCCAGATGAAGACGCAAATTCTAATATAGGTTAGACTTGCATTTTTGCAGTTTTTGATATACCAAGAGCCTGCCTAGTTATTTATAAACGTTTGGCCTACATTGGAATAAGAACAGTACTGCAATATCGAGGCGTCTCTTTCAATTGTTTACTCGATAGTGTAGGTTGGTCGCATACATTCTTGAAACGCTGTCAGTCGTAGCTTAATATGATTAAACGAGTCTTTCAGAATGTACGTTTACCAAACATTTTGGTTAAATTCTTGTGACGAATCATGTGTTACGGCTAATTATGTTTCAACAGCAGGTCAGCGCGCTACGTTACAGTTTAAAAATTAATATATTTATAAGTTAAATAAAACAAGAAGCGACGTCTGACAACAAAACCTTATTTAAAAATGTACCCCCTCAGTCTATATTTTTTGATGAATCAAGTTTTTTGTTGCTCTGAACAGCATCGAGAAGCGTAGCACTGAACTATGCCCAGGTTCGTATTCCTCTGTTTTGATCAGCCAAGCTTGAATAGAAGAGCTGCCTTGAAACTGTCTTCCTAAAATTTCTCACTGCTTGTTTTGCTCCCTCGGTCTATAAGGAAGGGTACCTTGAAACAGTACAGCCTCCTTGGTCCATAATTGGTTTTATAGGGCTGGCGAGGAGCCAAAGTGTTTACATTGAAATGATCGGCACTTGAATTGGCCAATCGTCGGCGCCATTGCAGAATTTGTCTGGCTGGGCTGAAAGAGGCGGAGCTTGTAAAACAATGCTTGTTTCATTGCCTAACAGTTTACCGAGATCTACAGAGAGGGACTTGCAAGGGTCTTTTTTATACTCAGTGCTGGGCTACATGTTATCTGCGGATGGTCTGTAAATGGAGTATCCAATTTTTTTCTTGCAGACTTGTGGATTTAACATAAGCATTAGTTTTTTTTTGAAAAAGTGTGGCTCGCCTCTTCGAGGAAGAACACGGTGTTTTACGACAGTAAAACGTTCTCGTTTTGTAAAACAAAACCCTTGGATTAACCATTACAGCTATAAATGCTTCATAGTATCTTAAAAAGGCGGGCAACTGTTTACAAAATGGAACGTGACTCTGAGAATACTTTGCAAATTGCAAGATATATCATCAATATTCTGTGAGGAGCAGGCCTTTTCAAGATGGGACGTCTCTTTTGAAGAAGTTTTTTTTTTTCGTATATTCTTAGGTAAGTTTAAAAAGTTTCAAACAAGTCGCATACGAGCCGGCGTACTTGGGAAAACTGGGGTTTGGGATTCGCTTTGATTTGCAGTTTTTATCGCTAGGTCGCGTTGATAGATTTTTAATAATGGAATTTTTTAAAAAAGCAGTCACGTTTTGTTGCTGTTGTTAACGAGTTACTTTTAATTGTGTTAAAATGTATCAATGGACCATTGCGAATTGTCTAAAAATGGACATCGATGAGCAGAAGGTAGATTTTTTTAGCGTGTATTTTGGGGAAATTACTAAATATTGGCTGGATAATCTAAGAATTTTTCATATTGCTTATTGTAAACCCGTTTAAACGCTGACTATAGGTCTAATAGCAGTACTTAACCGCTTAAGTACTGTTTTTACAAAAAGTAAAGCGAAATATTGGCTTTATTCCTGATAAATATTTGATTAGTTCTTTTGAGCTGTTACGTATTTTAGTGCTTTTTGAAGAACTCCGCGCAGTTCTTATAATAAATATCGCCTTCGGCGCTTTCTAAACAACTATACTGCTTTATTTATTGTATGCATGTGCTTTAGTCTCTCGGAATCATCAGTTAGCAATTTTGTTTGTGTGTGTGCCTGCGTGTGTCCGGGGGGGGGGGGGATTGAAAAACACCGAAAAAAAACAAACCGCCGCAAACTGTAATCTACGAAACTTGCATTTATTAGCAGAGAATCCGGGTTCAAAATGCAGGGTAATCTTTCCTATACATTTTATTTATACACAATATTATGTAATGTCGATTGCAGTCGAGCTGAGTGATCCACCTTCTGAATTGAAAATACAATTCGGGTATACTTCTAATGATGAAAACTCCACCATATATAATTTGCTTTTAAAATTGATTCTTGCTGCAGGTTTGGTTTATATAAAAACCGAAATAAATGAATTCTCAATAGGTAAATTAAGCCTAGACTGTAAAAGGGAAGGGATTGTCTGATACGCGAAACGCTTATTCTGTAACATTTAAAGGCTGGACCTTGGTTAAGAATATATATATATTCCATAGTGTAAACATTTTTTTTTTGGGGGGGGGGGAAATAATCCGCTTTACATAAATGACTCTTAATGCCGACGAGGACACATATATTAAAATACTTAAAAATGTCTACCTACGCCTATTACGACTGTCGTGTTATATAACTGGAAATTCTTTTGTAGTCGTTTTTCATTTATTGTGGAAAAATGTTCATTAGTTTTTCTTTTCTTTTTTAGGGCAGCAAAATGCTGGCTACAGAGAGTGATGTGCCGGGATATGTCGGTACTGTTTAACGGTGGATTTTTTTCTTTTTTGGGGAAATTCTGATCGGAATATTTTTTTTTTATCACGTTAGCCTGCTCTGTATAATGGATGGCCGAGATTTCGGACCCCCCAGATCAGTTCACGAACCCTCTCCTTTGCTTTCGGGGCTGGCTATGGAGTCGCACCGGCTCGGTGCGGCCGCTGGAGCCGGCAGAATACCTCCGTCCTCCGGTCACTTAGGCGCGGGGCACCCGGCGAATCTATATACTGGAAAATATTTGCCAACTGCCATTAACCTCCACTCTCATCACGGTAAGTATTTATTTTTATTACTTAAAATTCTCTGTATGCTGGTATATTTGAATAAGTTAAAGTATATCTACGGGATTGAAAGAGGAATTGATTGATAACTGCTTTTTCACAGTCACAAAAGAGAACGATATGTCTGTGAGTTCTTTTATGACCGCATATTTACTCGTGGTTGTATTGTTTACTGAATGGTGCGAATGCATTGCATTTATAGCCAGCAAAACAAGTGGGTTGGTGTCGAACTTGTTTTTACGCATTAAGTTAAAATGCAGATATCTGCGTATTTGATTTTCCAGTTATGCAGCCGACTTCCAGTGTTGTAAATTGCAACAAGTAATTAACTGTGACTTCTTTAATTTTTGTGTACTTAATACTCTGTCAGCCTCCCTTTATTTCTTTTAGTGAATCATTTTATGAATTGCATAACCCGCAACCGCAATCGAACTTGTGCGTCTGTGCTATACATATGGAAAGAATTGAATTTATTCTGTTTGTATTCAGATCTTTGAGAAGCGAAAAGAAAATGTGGGTGATATGAAAAATGTCATCGATTTGTTAATCCGCACAGTTTTTGATACAAATGTCTGTTGCGGCCGCATTTATTATAGTGTAGTAATCGTGGACTGTAGGTGCGATATACGTGAAGTTACGCGTACATATTCGCGGAAATAGCATAACGTAGATGATCTTATTTGTTTTATCAGGAATACTTTCCCCCATCATAGTCGATTGCGGTCATCTTTATAATATAATTTAGAGAAAATCGCTCTGGATACCGGGAAAACAGTTTGGCGTTTAAGTGATAAGTGTAGGCGTTATTGTAAGCACCATCTAAAATGGTCTGAAGTAATCTGACAACCTTAATGCTGTGTTTCCGTCAGAAGGACCCTGGATCGTTTAAGGGTCCGTGTTAAATTAAACATTTAGGAACAGTTAGCTGGGGTTATCCGAAGTTTCAAGTGGCCCACTGTGTCCCAAATCTGTCACTTTGCTGCTGATATATTTGCTTGAGAGTATCTCCAAAAATCCCCCCTCCAAATGCCTGGTTTACAGGCAATCTCGTTTATATGGCTTTTAGCGTAAACCATCTGTTGGCTGGCCTTTAGAAATTTGTGTTACGGTATTCGGTCCAAATTTCACTGGTTAATGTTTGTTTACTGCTGCCATGCGGATAGACTGTCCTGCTGCCGCTTCGCACGTACTTTTAGCTCAAGGGAAGTACATTTAAATAATGTCATAAGAAAAAGTGTGAAGATGACCCCAGTTGAATCTACGGTCAATAAAGGTTAAAATAGTGGCCGTATATTCAGAGGAGGTGGGGTGGGGGGTTCTGCTTGCGGGACGGGGGATATTAATGGTAAATCTCTCCGGTATCTGAGTCTTATTTCTGTATATGTTTTGGGGCTGTATGGATACGATAGGGTAGTGCTTTAAGCTCTGCAAGAAGTTTAAGCGCCTTTCTTTTCGGTCCTGTTTTGGGCTATTTGAAGAACGGAGACATGCCTTACAGAACTGACATGACTGCAATTGACTGTCACCAATCGGTGTGAAATTTCGGTTCTGGTACTTTGTGCGTCACAGCGACGATTCTTTACCGTGGTTTATTCTGTATTAATACCCTTGGCGTTTCCCCTAGTAGTCTAGTTTCAAACGATGTCGTCGGCGTTTCCTGCTCCATCCTATAAGTGTAAAGGAAAGGTTGCGGCTCCGGAGAGGAGGGCGGTAATGGAGGAATACTTCGTAATCTGTGTTGAATGTTTCGTTGTGGAGAGAACAAGAATGAAAATAACCAAATACGAGAATGCGGAAAAATTGTTTTCACCCCGGTCCATTGCTCGTTTTTTTTCCAGTAGTTGAAGCTTGTTCCATCATGGGAAGAATGATGACCCGGTGTTTTGCTCTGGTGATATTTGTTTAACTTTTCAAACCGCAGATTCACGACTTTGAGCCGCGTGGTGACTGAGGCAACCCCTCTGAGGAGTTGTGTAATTTTCATAACCGCTTTGCCTGAGAGCGCGAAATGCTGCTGTAGAGCCCCGCTGCCGGGGCGCCTGGCGGTGGGTGCCGCTCCGTGGACAGACCACAGCCACTCTCTCCACGGGCAGTAATATACCGTCTCCCCCTCCCCCTTCCACGAAGTAATATACTGTCGTGAAAACGGTTATTTATAGCTGTCACAGATGGAGAAGTTCAAAGTTCAGCATGTTACCGAGGTGGGCTCTACACTGCATGTTGGCCAATAAAAAACGGATTTCCGTTGAAGTAAGAGGGTCTGTGATGCTTTCGGGGTGGGGGGTATATGGCTGGAGTGAGGCGTGTCATTAACCTCACTGTTATTCCCTCACACCAGTAATACCACCCCTGCTATTCATACTGAAGTTGCTTGCGGGTGTAAACCAGCATTTTTGTGACCCTTGTGGTTCCCTGGGACCCTGTGGTGCTTCACGCGGCCACGTCTAGACTGAACTTTAAAGGCGGAGCCCATGCAGGTTTCATCTCTAGTTCTGATGGATTTCGACAGGGCTGCTGTCCCCTGTGCTGCACGCGGGGCTCCAGATTGTGGTGAGGATGTGGGCCATCAGAGGAGAAGGTCCCGGTGCTTGTAGGTTATGCTCGATAAATAACTTACCAGGTGTTTCTGACTGAAATCTGCTGATGAACCGGGAAAGCACGGTCAGAGTGATTCATCAAAACTGCGCGGAACAGATTGTGTTAGCGTGGTCGCTGTTCTGGTGTCCTCAAGGCTGGTTGTTAGACCTGCGTCGGGATTCAGTGCCCCCTTTCAACGCTGGGGTCCCGGGACTGCTGCGCAGACCCAACCCATCCCGAAGCCCCTAACGCCCGCTTAGGATCAGCCATACAATCTGCTGAAATTCCACTGCTAATCCGGTCTTTTTTTCACCCTGACTGTGCGCTGTGGACTCGGACCTTTGTTTCCAAGACCACTTGTGTGCAAAGAACGTGACTTTGAGAGTTCTGAGATGGAAATAGAAGCAGGCAGAGTTACATGGTGAAAGAGTGAATCTCACTTTTGACTTGATTGTGTGCCCGCAGTGCCCTGTTAATACGTTGCTGCGGCTGATTTAATTCCCGCACGGAGGAGAGACTTAAACAGGCAAAGCAGACACCCGGGGCTTCGGACGCGCCGGGTGATCATGCCGCTCGTGCGTCTGCCTGGCAGCCCTTTCAGCAAAACGAGCCTCCAGTTTTAATGAATACGTCCCTAATTTGTTACAATTTGCGACAGTGGTCAGTTTGGATGATTTGTTTTTAAGACAAGCCTCCTTTTAACCCTTTGCCAGCGGGTGACTGATTTTCATTTATTTCTATATATATATATATATCTCCTTCCTGCTCTTGTTTGAGCATTTGCCCATTTTTGTAGTAAATGCATTTTCATGATCTTATCTCCCCCCTCCCCCTTTTTGGGTGGCTTTTACTCCTGACTGCATCATAATTCTCTCAGCCTCCTGTTTCTGTGTTGCTGTTGTCCCCCCCCCCAGGACAGGTGATGGTTAGTGTTCACCCAGAGGTCTTAAAACGTCCCCCTACTGTGTGTCTTCCCACTATTCAGCGGCCAATCCGTAATTGGTTTTAACATCTATTTTTTTATTGGCAGGTGCCCCTGCTGTTATTGGTCTGAATGTGTGTCATTCGGGCCTGAGGCCTTTCTGAGGCTCTGCATTGGGGTAGTGGACTTTATGCCATGTTTGCGTACCCGCCGTGAATGGTTACCTGGCTGTTGGCTGATTTCAAAGGGAATGGCCCTATTTAGTAGCACTCGTTCTCCTTCAGATTTTCCAGAACGATCCCCCCCGTCGCACTATAATGAATGGGACTGCAAGAATTCCCTTCTGTGTGCATGGCTAGGTAAAGATGGGCTTGGGTTTAGTGCGGTGTATCCCTTTAGTGCAGGCCTGTTGCACTGCCCCCTGCTGGCTGTACGCTGATACACACAGCAGCCTGACGATCAGAGGGCATTTCTATAGACTGCCCTTTTGTCTGTGGAGATTGTGGCTTTCAGTTGCGGTTTGGCAAATCATTTGGGTGCTTTTTTTTTTTTTTTTTTAACCTTGAATGGTTGCGGAGGGGTTGAAGAAAGTCCCCCACCCTCAGACCGCCATGCAAACTTGAAGGTTTGTTGTTATTGCGCTCCCCCCACCCCCCCCAGAAGCCTTATCACACCACCTCATCCTCATAGCTGAGCCCCGCCCTCCCAGTGGGTGACGGATGCAGTTACTGCCACGTGGCAGACTGCTGCTGTTGAAACCAGAGAGACTTACCCCAGCTCACCCTTACCAGCTCAACACGCTTCTGCCAGAGAGGGGTGACCCCCCCCCCAACAAAAAAAACACGCTTATCTCAAATGTGTTCACCCCTCCGAGAGAGTTTAATAAATGTGACAGGGTTGTGTGTTTCTATCAGTTCTCCTCTTTGCCAGGAGTCATTCTGGAGTCTAGCGTTCTCTGTGCTGTGTTCCTTCACGCTGCAGCCGGTGGTGAAACCCCCCCCCCTTATCGGAGAGGAGAGAACCGCCTGTGAGGTAACTAGGTGAGGCTTGGACTCAGTGTCTGACTCCGTGTCAAGGGCTCTGTCACGGTCTTCAGCTGCAAGCGGTGACATCTCAAAAGAGCCACAATTATAGGCTGACAATGGCTTTACCGTCCGGCGAGGATCACTGAATCC
>JAABNX020000052.1:7572366-7583590 GCA_015163995.2 Mormyrus lacerda | reverse complement strand
TTTGTTATTCAATCCAGTAATTTTCATGGCCCATATTACCACACTGGAATGTGTCCATGCAGTAACTGTGCTGCACATGGCGACGGGTTGGGTTTTTCCGGGGGGGTGTTTGACTCCCCGTTGGTGGGTGTCTGCCGCAGGGAGAAGCAGGATGAGAGGAGCCGGAGCCTGGCCAGGAGGGGCCCAGGAAGGCCTCGAAAGAGGAAACGCAGCCTGTCGTCACCCACTGGAAAGCCGGATGGCAAGTGTGGAAAGTGAGTGTGTCCTCCTCGGCCTAGCTGTCCTCTGTCTCGTTTTTTTGTCTCGTCCTGAGCTGCCGACCAAAACCACCTTATGCAGACCAAGTCTGCAGACACCGGCAGTAAGGTGGTGCTCCTCTCGTCCCTGCAGCTATGGCCGTAGCTCGCTTTTGTCTGAAGATTCGGAGACAGGGGAAGTCCTGAGGAAACGCTTCCAGGGCACAGGTCGTGAGGAGGATGAGGAGCTGGAAGGTGGAGTCTTGAACGTGAAGAGGAAGAACAAGGGCTGGAATGACCCGGAGGTTTTGTTGAGCTGTTCTCAGGAGGTTGGTGTTACCTGTGCCTGAAACGTGCCATTGTCAGAACTGACGTTGCTAAGGTGCCTAATATTCCTGAAACATCTGTTTCCTGATAGATGCAGAGTAAAAGCTCAAAGAAAAGGAGACTTAGCGAGCAGGAACTGGCAACCAAGCTGGACAAGGCCTTGTCACTGACCAAGCTCAGCAAAATCAACAAGCACCCATTTAAGTTTCTCGAGTGCCCCTCAGGGAAACCTCGCGTGAGCCCCAGTAGTTGTGGTAGGCTGCCCTCGCTCCAAGAAATGGACATGAAAGCGAAGGTGGGCAAGCAGGCTCTCTCAAAAGGCCTGGGCATCTACGAGAAGCCTTCCAAGGGAGGTAAAAACAAAATGGCCGCCAAAACGAAGCACATGGGTGAAAGCCACAAGCTGAAAGGTCAGAGTAAAGCATCCTTCTCTCCGGCTCGCTCCGAAGTTAGCAGCCACTCCAACAGTAAGTAAACATTTTGCATTTATTTATTTGCCGGGTGCTTTCGTCCAAAGTGAAGCAGATAGCCGTACGCTTGGGATGTGCTGTCAAGGAGCTTCCTTTGATTTAGCTTTCAGTAAGTCCAGAAACAAGTGAAGGGTAGCATTGGGGCAAGAGCTACACAAACGCAGGTGGAAGCTAACATTCGATAAGCTAGTCATACTGAAGGCTGTTGAAAGGCCTGGAATCTAACTGCCTCCTGTTTCTGGTTGAGTGATTCTTCTCTTCCACTGCATATTTCCACATTGTTAGCCTTTCGGGGAGCATTTACCCATAGGTGGAAAGTTCTGGTCCAGAAAGTACCAATCTTTTGTATCAACCGACCAGTTTAGTACACTCAAACTGGTTTGGTTGAAACAATATCATCTTCGGGATTTTTACTTGAACTTTCCATTTCCCAAAACCACAAATGAGCTTGATGTGAGTGTGTCAAGTGGGCATCCAGTTGGCAAATGGTAGATTTGGGAAATGCACCTATTGCAGATGGTTAAAGTGAGCGTTGTGGGTGTGAGTTTCAATGGGGTCTGCTTCTGCATTGATTTTGCCTGTGCTCCTCCTGTCCCCCTGACAGCTAACAGATGGTGTTTATTGTCTGAACATGATCGAAGCAAAGGGGTTGGATTCATCGTTTTGGCTTGGTGCTCAAATTGTAACGTTTTAAGACGGAGTCTGATTCTGATCCTTCCTTCTAAAACTTCCCCTTTTGCCCCTCCCTCCCAACACACACAAACACAATCCGGTTTTCCCCCCACAGATACGGACTCGGAAGAAGAGGACAAGTCTATAAAAGCCGGGTGGCTGTCTCGGCCTGTTTTGTGCCGGCCTAACTCACGGGCCCGGGAGTCCAGTCTGAGCAGCTCTGGGTCCCGCAAGAGCCACACTTCATCGAAGAGGGGCACATCGTCGGGGACTGTGAAGCCAAAACGGGCGTTGGGCAAGACAAAACACAAGCACTTTGCTTTACTCCTGCGGGAGGCTGAGGCGTACTCCTCCGAGGACTCGTTCGACCAAGGTTACTAGAGCCGTCCTCTGTACAGAATTCAGATGGTAGCTCTCAGCCCTTCCCCGTCCAGCAAGGGAGCTGCCCTGTTTGGCCTGTTCCCGGCAGCAAAGCCTGCCTCCTGTTCTCTGACTGTATGATTATATTGGCTCTTTTTTGAGTCCCCCCCCCCCCCCCTTTAATGACTTGATTTTAATTTTTGTCGCGTTTTTAGAACTGTAATGGGAGTTTGTGTGGGAACTTTTGCCTGATGATTGTACTGCAGTTTGGTACCCAAGCTTATTAAACATGCTGCTCTCGTTTTCATGGAAACAAGCGAACTGTGTGCCTTTGTGTCCTGCCTCACCTTCATTTAGATGACTAGGCCGCTGCTTCACGCCATCCCTAAATACTGCTCTGTTCTTCAAATATCCCTTCCTGCAGAACTGTAACCGAGGCTTGCCAAAAAGAACACCTTATTTCCCTCCAAAAAGGGAAAACCGTCCTCAGATCTGACACTTGGGTTGGCTGCACAGGGGTGGGGTTTACCTGGAAATGGACAGGAACAGGAGTTTTGGCGGTCGGGGGCGGGGAAGGGGCTGGGCTGGTTAAACCAATTTTAGTATCTCAGCAGGAGACCAGTATGGAAATTTTTATTGAACAAGAAAATACCGAAAGTGATTCATTGGTTTAAGGGCATTAATCTTTTTTTTTTTTATGAAGGTAAATGATTCGACACAACAGGATTTTTTAGCATAGATATGTAAACACCTATTCCATGCAGGTTTTTTTTTCTCTCTCTCTTTCTGTGCACAAAAAAAAGCCAAATTTTGTTCTCGCTTGATTTCATTTACTGCTGACTTGGGGCCACAGTTTCTCCAGCCAGCTCCTGGGGTTGTAGCTGCGCCTTTGGCTCCGCCGCTCCTTGGCCGTCTCTGAGGGATATTTGGAAAATGGGGTGTGCCATGTGAACTAAACTACGAATAACCTAGCTGTGTTAGAATGCCTGCTTTCTCCCCGCAGCTGTCCAGCCATCTTTTCCCACCTCTGACCCCCCCTCTCCTACCCATGATGCTTTTCACTGTCTTATCGGTCTTATGCGTTTCGCTTGTCCCGCTACGCAAAAAAAGAAGCGAAGCGATTGGCTGGGAGTAGGGCAGGCGGCTGGGCTGTGTGAGGTCACTTTCCATGTCACCTGAGCCATGAACATTGTCCTGTAAGTAGGAACGCCAGCCTTTTAATCTCATTTTCTTTAATATAAAATATGGTCCGTATTTGATTTGAGTTTCGACTAATCACTTGTCCTACATTTCAGCGAAGAACAAAACTCAAACAAATCTGAAAAAAAATTACCATTTTGAGTTTGATCCCGTTCAGATGTGACTTGAACACAGCAGAGTCTGTGCCCCAAAGCTGTGGTTATGCTTGACCTGGAGCATCCAAGACCACAACCCTGCTTTAAGGCAGATGTTTACTGACAGCGCAGTTTGACGTTTCAGGGCTTATGGGGTTGAAGCTGAAGTGACTTGTATGAAGGGTAGAAGGTAGTATAGAGAGAACCAAGGGTAGGATTTCCTTAGATTTTATAGAGTAAGTTAAATAGATTTTAAAGTGGCATGTCTGTTTTTTAAATTTTTTTAGTGTAGATTCATAAACAAGGTTCTGGAAGGTTCTTGATAAGTGAGCTGGTGGTTGTTAGAAGTGGTCCTCAGAGAGACAGACAGGAGCGTGGGGTCACCTAAGTTTGGACATTTTATCCGTAGGACGTAGTGATGATGATGATGATGATGATGATGATAATCATTGTGACTAAGATGTTCTTTTTGTACATCACTATAGTTGCATTAAGGCAAGTGCATGGGACAGGGGTAGGGGGGGCGACCAGGAAGACGATGCTGGACCAGGTTAAGCATAACCATGGCCGGTGAGCCCCCACGCCCGACAGAGGGGCCCCTGGGGTCCGTGAGCCGTACAGGCCTGCCCACGCAAAGCTCGTCACGTGCCCCCAGGCTTGCTTCTTCTGCTCTCTGTTTAATTTTGATCGCCCAGGGTTACCCTGCTTTTGTCTCTGTGTGTTATACCTGCATTAAGGGCCAAAGATGCACACTTTGGCTGCTTCTAAACCAGTGTTTCTCAACCTTGTCCATGAGGGGCCCCAGGCAATCCACATTTGGGGCAAGGAGGGAGCGGAAATGTGGACCGTCTGGGTTCACCGAGGACCCGGTTGGGAATCACTGTTCTAAACCCCCTGCCTTCCTTTAACCCTTCCTGCTTTTTATATATAATTGTATGTATTTATGTGCCAACCTGGCTGACACGTATTGTCTCGTGTCCTTGTCCCTCTGTAACGTCTGCCTTATTGGATTTTGAGAGCAGGGTGCCTGCTGTCTGATTAGACCTTTTTCCAGTCTTCTCCTTTCAGTTCAGTCTCCACCCTCAAACGCATTAAACACATGCAACTAACAAGTCTGTATTAGTCATCCTAAAAGGGGAAAAAAAGTGGCATGTATGTCAGTTTAAAAAAACTCTTTTACTTTTTGGGAGTTC
The DNA here is from genome assembly GCA_015163995.2 of Mormyrus lacerda. Taxonomy (NCBI): domain Eukaryota; kingdom Metazoa; phylum Chordata; class Actinopteri; order Osteoglossiformes; family Mormyridae; genus Mormyrus; species Mormyrus lacerda. The sequence continues at coordinate 7,578,998 of JAABNX020000052.1, read as the reverse complement.
TGGCTTCCCCGGTTAGATGTCTGCATTCGCCCAGCCCTCCGGCCTCAAGCTGGCTGGATCAATCTTCATTCCTTTTTTTAAATTTGGATGTGTGCGGATGCGGCGCCCCGACCCGCTCTGGACGGCCTCGTTAAATTGGGCTTTGTTCCCCTGCTTAGTCTCGGGCTGCTGCGTCGTCACGGTAACACTCCCTCCTTGGTAAATTTAGGCCCCCAGACATCTGATCTTCGGTGGCAGCTGGTGACACGCTGCACGGGGCCGCCTCTGTGGGGGGACAGCAGATGCCCCCCCCAAAGTGAGGGAATGCCTCCGCAGACAGTGATTATGTCTCATATGCATGCGGCTGTTTTACATCAGCTGCTGTTGTAGACAGAGATGTGAGATCTGTATTTATCCATCTATCTCTTGCATGGTGAAGGATTCTAGCTGCTTGATAGTCATGAGGTGTTTTGAGTGTAAAGTTGTTTTTGTGTGTTGAGGAGACATTTCAGACATAAGATCTGACTTCTCTTGGGTCCCCTTCCTGGAAAATCCAAATGATTCCGCCTCTTTAATTATTTTTTTTTTCCTCAGATTACTTCTCGGACAAGGAGGACTATGATGAGGACGAGGATGAGGAGGAGGATGAGTTTGGCCTGGATGGCAGCGATGGGCTATGCTCGTCCTCGCTGGAGGAGAGCGGCCTCGGTCTGCTCGCTCGCTTCGCTGCCAATGCCATCCCCAGCCCTGTCACGCCCACGCCGCTCTCCATTATTCAGCTGGAGGCGAAGCAGAAGGCTAGGAAGAAGGAAACAAGGCAGAGCCTTCTGGGTAATCTCACACCGGGGGTGGTGGGATGAATGAATGAATGTTGTAGTCATGGATTGGGTGGGACAGCAACCTTGGGTTATCGAGGGACATTTCGTTGGGTGGAAAGCCGGCCAGTTCTATCGTCCAATCACGTGTGAGTAGTGAGCTCCTGACAGTTCAGGATCGGTGGAAATATTGTATCTGTAGCTTGCTATTGGTTACTTGTTTAGTGGTTTCTGGGCAGGGAATGCCAGTGCGTCATGTAGCCCTGTGACCTTTCTCCTCAGGTGTTCCTTGGGAAGGTTTACCAAAGTTGAACTGTCCTTGGCGGGTACTATGCTTTGTTTGGTAGTCAGTGCCTGCTTTCTCTCACAATCTGATGACATAAAGGTGTTTTCAGATACTCGAATGAAATTAGCAATTCAGCCTCGGTTAGCAGTGGCCTAACACAGTAACAGACAGGCCACAGGAGACTGTGTCCCGCAAGTGTAATCGGGGAGCTGGAGAGCGTGTCGGCCATTGTGGATTAGCTCTCCCTTTGAAGTGCTGAAGCTTTCGGCTTCTGGGCTGTTCTGTGGTCAGGCTCCTGACCAGAAAGGGCCAGAAGGACCTACAGGCAACAGCGGTTAGTCAGCAGAATAATAGAGGCACCTGCCATGCGTCTGATCTGCAGGTACCGAGTTCGAGTACACGGACTCGGACAGCGATGTCAAGATCCGTAAGAACTTCCCCTCGCTGCTTCACGGGAAGAGGGCACCCCCTGAGCTGCCCCTCCTGCCCCCTGCCAGCGGCCGCCGTGAGGATGCCAGCCCCTTCAGGCTGAAGGCGAGCGGGGGGCGGGGCCGGCGGCCCAAGCGCCTGCGCTCGCCGCGGGAGTCCAGCCTGGAGCTGGGGCCCGACGCCAGCGACGAGGACCCCTGGGCACGCCGGCGCAGCGAGCGTATCTTCCTCCACGATGCAGCCTCCCCCCCGGCCAAAAGCCCCCCACCTCTGCTCCCCAAAGCCATGCGCTGTCCCAGGAAGGAGGCCGCCACGCCACGCGAGCTCAAAGATGCAGGAAAGGTACCTCCTCCTCCCCCCCGGCACCCTCCCCAAAACAACACGACAGACCCGCCTCATGGTGCAGGCCACAGAGAAGGGATTGTGGTAATGCCAGAATGTGGCTTTGATACTTTACATTTTATTTGAGCCAGTACGAGCGCTGTGAGGGGAGCGTGTTGCTTTGCACGTATCCCGGCTTTTCTATGAGACTGCCGGGGTCATTGCGATGGTCTGGCCATTTTTCCAGCAGCCCTGCAGCAGTTTCTAGGGTTATGGGTCTCGCCCATGGGCCTAGCGGCGACGTAATCTCTCTGCTGGCCACGGGATTCAAACCAATGACCTTCCAGACTCCTTCCCCGCAGAGCTGCATTCCATGTTTACCACATTAATGGAGTCATTCACTTAATTTTTTACCAAAATGGGGCATTTGGCGGTGGGGGGGGGGGGGGTTCTCCTCTTCTGGATGTGGTTTCCATGCTGAATCTATTCTGCATTGTCTTTCAGAAAAAAAAGGATGCGGAGCGCCCCCTGGCCATGTCCCCCCCGCTGCTGAGCAGCACCCCCGTGGAGCCCCACCCCGCCACGCCCGGCTCCCCCATCTGCCTGGGTCGTAAGGGCAGGACCAAGTCCAAGCAGGGCGAGGCCAAGAAGGAGGTGGGCAACACCTGCCGGCGAGCTTTTGGGGGTGGGGGGGGGTCTGTGGGTGAGACTAAAGCTCTGATTTCCTCCGTCTCCCAGCAGCCTCGGGGGAAGGGCGGGGCCGTCAGCAAGCTGATGGAGAGCATGGCCGCCGACGAGGACTTTGAACCCAGCCAGGACAGCAGCTTCTCAGAGGATGAGAACCTTCCGCACGGGGCACCCTTGGACCAGCCCAGCACCCCCGGTGAGCCCTGTCACCATCGGGCAGCGTCTGTTGGCCTCCTTCACTTGTGATTCGGGACGGCCGGCCCCTCATAATGGCCTGCAGTACAGTTTGCATAAATCGGCTGCGAAGTGGCATCCCGGTTATTGTCTCGAAGTTTAGTGCTTGTTCACACGCCGGGGAGTTTTAATACGTGGGGAGCGGACTGACACGTACGCGTCCGAATCGGAGCCGATCGGGCAGTGGCGACGCGTCAGCTGCCTGTCCCGCCTGTGCCCCCTCCCTCTGAAGTGTGTGCGCGTGTCTTACAGCCCCCCAGAACTGCGTGATCGATAAGGATGACCTGAAGGACGGCCTGAGGGTGCTCATCCCCATGGACGACAAGCTGCTGTACGCCGGCCACGTCAGCACTGTGCACTCGCCAGACATGTGAGTGCACCTCCAGCCTGGAAAGCAGTGATCTCCCGCCCCCGCAGCCGTGATTCACTAGCTTTTCTGCAGCATTGACAACGTAACAATGAGGTCGTTTACGTGAGACGTTGTCTGGGGGGGGAGGGGCCCCGCTTTTTGTTCATTTGCTAAATGACCAGGCTGAGTGCTTGGATGCATGGCGCCCTGCCCCCCGCTCACCCCAGACGTGTCACGCGGGATTAATTGTTTACGTCTCAGCAAGGGAGGTGTCTGCTCACAGTCCCCCGTCTGGGATCCTCCCCCAGCCCGTACCGCGGCTCCCTGTGCCCCCCCCCCTCCCCCCCTCGTGGGGAACGTTTTGACTGAGGCTTTTTATTGGGGGTAGTTTTAAGGAACCTCAGCCATCGCGACTCGCTCGTTCGGGAAGGACTTTACTGCACAGCATGCTGCTGAGTTACTGCTCGCGTAAAACGGAATTCGTGCTTCGGATATAAACACAAACCCCAGGCCGTAAAACTGACAGATGCGTCTGAGCGCAGGCGGATCCCGTTTTATGACTCCGGGGTTTTTTCCCCCAACTGCCCGGAATGCTGCTGCGAGCGCCGGAGCGGCGGCTTCAGCGGGATCCGGCCCCGCGGATGATTCTCTACCTTCACTGCCCTGCAAATGAAATGACCCATAATTTTATTTCCCCCGTAAGTGCAAAATGAGGCTTGTTATTCATTGGGGTAAGTTACCATGCATTTACGTGGGGGGGGGGTATATTTTGAAATACGACCCCCAGTAACACAGTGAACTCCTTCACACTCTCACACTTTTCGATGGCTGGTTATGAGTGTTTGCTTTGTATATCGTGTGTAAACCCGATGAGGCTGTGATCCAACCTGTAGTATTTATTTAGCCACGAACTGCCACGCGGGTCTGTGCTCTGTTTTTTGCCTATATGGGTCCAGCACTCTGTCATTTTGACCGTACCTCCCCATGGCGGCTCAGCGACAGAGGAATAGGACGTACCAGCTGGGATTCCTGTCGGCTGACTCTCATTTGCAATTAATTGCGATTTGACTGCGCGTGTGCCCGCCTTTTGTCTGCGACTGGCAAGTTATTATTTTGTTTTGTGGACAAATTAATGCATCCAGGGGTGGAAAGTGAATGTCTGAAAACCAGTTCCTGCGCCGACTCTATAAAGGAGCAACCAGTATGACCAGTTTCTGAGTAATAATCCAGTTCAGAAAGGGAAGGAGTTTGAAAGTCAGGGAAAAAACTGTTGACTGAGCCTGCTGTCATATTTATTTGCTGATGTCATCCCCCTGTCATAGGTCATGTTTGAGCAGGATCAGGTTTAACAGAATAATTTTAATAGAGGGGAAGCCCGATAGCACAGTGGCAATGTTGCCTCATACCTGTGGGACCAGGCTTGGAGTCTCTGCCAGGGTCCCATGTGTAAGATGTTTGCATGTTCCCCCCCACAGTCCACTGTGTGTGCGTGCGCATGCGTGCAGGCGAGTGTGCGAGCGCGTGCGTGCGCGTGCGCGCAGGCGAGTGCGTGCATGTCCTGTCTTGGGTTCATTCCCTGCCTTGCACTGCCATACAAGCAGTTGTAGGAAGTGGGTAGATGGAATCGTAATACTACTTTTCCTGAGTTCCCGTATTTTGCAGAAGTTTAGGGCAGGGATGTTTAGGTCTGAAACTTCATGCATTTAAATTCGGTAAAGGTGTGTTTTTGTGTCCATTGTTGATTCTCCGTAGTCCTAACGTCCCGGTGTCTTTTGTGCTTCACTCTGGGACGTCGGAGGCTGTCTGGCCCCGATCGGCGCGTCGGTATCGCGTGTCGGTCCCATCGCACACCGACTAATCACTTCAGAGATGCGGCTGGCGTGCTATTCCTTGGTGGAGGGGGTGGGGGGGACTTCTGGTACTGTCATTCATTTCCTTTGAGCCCGAGGCGTCGTTTCGCTTAGCTGGACTTAGCGCGGCCTGCTGATGCGGGGGGGGTGTGTGCCTGCCGGGTCACTGCTGCTTCCTCCTTTAGTTAGTGCTTCTTTCACTCTAATCGTGTTTCCCGTGACGGCTCGGGTGTGTGTGTGGCCTTCGGCGGATTTGGGCTCTGGATAAAGCCGTGCACATGAGGACGGTGTGGAGAAGCGGCGCAATTCTGACCGTCAGCCGCTGCCATCCCAGTCAGCTGGGCGGGCTGCTGCGCGTCCGGGGAGGACGGGGGTTCCGGGCCATGGCCGCCCGCGCTCGTCTTCCGGAGACTTCGTGGGGATGAAACCGGCCAGAGATGGAGCTGTGAGAGCATTCGGGCGCGTGGAAACGCAATGCCGCAAACCTGTTCTTGCCAGCAGGTGGCGTTGCTGTTTAAGACCAATAATAATCGATGTGTCGGTCTTCCAGTGATGTATCCAGTGAGCTTATCCCAACCAGCAAAGGGTGCAACACATGGAATCATCAGGAATGAGATCAGTGCTTTAACAACAGCATAAAAATATCAAATTTTATGAATGCGATTTGCAATACCGAAAAGTGTGAGCAAGGGAGGGAAAGACTTAAGAGACCATTACAAAAATCATCTTATGGGTATGAGCCTGTGTGAAACACAATTATTATTTTTTGTTTTTGCAAACCCCAGGCTGGCTCTTCCCTGCTTCTCATTAATGAAGGGCTTCTGCTTTGCGTTGTACTGTAGGACTTCAGTCCTGTTATGAATTGTCCTAGCAGTGCACTTCACACCACTTAACGTTTCCCATTGTCTCTGAAGGTCACTTGAGGTCATCCTCCGATTTAGATAGTGGTCATCTCTGGCATGTCTGGTTTTTGGTCATTGCCAATGTCTCCGGTTTCACATTGTCCTTGTGTACTGCTGTCTTAGAAAATTGCTTGTAAGCAGCCGGCCTCACAGTGTAGCTTTCTGCCAGCTGAACCAGGGTTAAACCAGGATTTAGAAATGCACGTTTGTTTTAAAATATAAAGTTGTCTCTTCATTTTATTCAGAGAGAAATTAATGGAGAAACCCCACAAAAATATTAAAAAGTCTGTGTGTTTGTGTGTGAGAGAGAGAGAGAGAGAGACCTGTTATTTTGACATTGTGGGGGCCATCTTTTTGGTCCCCCAAGGGGAAATACCATTTTCCAAAAACCTGTGACCGCAGTAAAAAACTGAAATTGCCAAAAGTCTTGTCCGGTGTTTACTTTTGGATAAGGTTAGAGCTCAGTAGAGGTTAAGGTTGTCAATGTTTGGGATTAGTTTCCCCCCACAGAAATGAATGAACGGTCCCATAAAGATATGGATATCTGTGTATGTTTAGGTGTGTGTGGGGGGGGGGATGGGTATTAGTTGGAAAATTTAATAATGTGAGGTGTTATCGAAGTGTGAGTAGAATCCATTTAGGATCTCTGGTTCAGAACATAAGTGGAATAGAAGCACATTCTATCCCTCCATCCTATCTGTTCTGTCCTGAGAGAGAAGCAGAATCCACTCCTGGTCTGGCCGCGGTACTACGGGGGGGGGGGGGGGGGGGGGGGGGGGG
>JAABNX020000052.1:7550896-7562167 GCA_015163995.2 Mormyrus lacerda | reverse complement strand
TGTGTAAGCGCGAGAGAGAGAGAGCGTGATGGGGACAACTGAGGAGAAACCGTGACGAGAGCAGGCTGGAGGCTGGACCTTGACCCCTTCCCATTTGCCGTTTCTTCGCTGTTGATAAGGTCCTGTTACAAAAATAATAATGAACCATTGTTTAAAGAATTTAAAAATTATTTTGGAAATTTAAGGCATCCACATTTTATAAATTATCCTTTTTTGAGAGGGGTGATAAATATGAATATGCTACTTTGTATAAACATTTAATCATGTAAAAATGAATAAATAAAAAACATTAGAAAATATGAGATGAAATGTGGCTTGTGGTGTTTGTGTACATAAAATTTACTTACTTTTTTTATTACAAATACTTCGAATGTGCATTTCCATTTTAATTTGAAACCTTTCTAGTAATGAGATTTTATAGTTTGTTCATCAATAAAGAAATGTAATGAAAGGTTGTGTAACCTGTCTTTATTTTCCCCAAACTCAAAGATGAACCCCTGCGTAGTGCTTCAGTTGAAAGCAGGCTGCACTGCTGTTGGCCTGTAGGGGGCAGTACTGAGTCATTTATAAAGTGACTCCCATTCATCAGTCTCCTCACTCGCCACATTTAGCTTAGCTTTTGAGAATTTTTGGATCAGGGTTTGCTGCAGCTCTGGGATTTGTCCTGTGATGATTGGAAGAACCTGAATTTGGTTGGTGCAATAGTGGGGGGGTTGGAACACATGCATGTGGGATCTGACTGTAACTGGTCATCTTGGGTAGTAAATTACCATCAGACTGTTTTTGAGGGCACAAAGAGGAAGCATTGTATTCATCCACTCATCCATTCATCTTCCATACTTGTGTGCCCTATGCAGGGTTACTGGGGTCCACAGTCTATCGTTTATAAAAACCTCTTAAAACGTGTGTAAATTTAAGCCTATTTTACTGTGAATTAAACTTATTTAGGTTGTGCTGTATGTGGTGCTTACTACCAAAGTTGCCATAAGTAGGAGAATGTTGTTTAGCATAAGTGGACCTTTATGTCCAACGTGGGAAGTGCTGTGCCCTTGTAATCCCTCTGACCTTGTCCGGGTGCCTCTCGGCCGTCCCAAGTGGGGGGGTGACCTGCTGAGCAGCAGCCTGACACCCCCTCAGCTGTCCACTGCATAGCCACTAGCCTGCGGTCCCTGTGACAGCGGAGCCATCTGCCCGCCTGCCCCGCAGAGATGATCACAGCCTCAAGCTTGGGTCTGACACTCACACCATCCATAAAATGGCTTGATTTGGAAGTATTCTGGGAGGGGGGGGGGAGTGGCAAGTGCATTTTTATAGAATAATTGGAGTGCAAACCTCCATCCAACTTGTTTTACTGTTCCATTTCCCTCTTATATGAAGTGCTTTTATTTGATATTCATTGTAGCCTAGCACAGTGTTTTCTAAGGTGTAGTATATTTTCAGCAGTCAGTTTGTGCAGGTGTTGCCATCCATCCATTCATATGGATTGCAGTCAGGGCTGAGGACTAAGAAATAAAAAAAATTAAAAATGGTTTTAGTCAGTCTCGCAGTAACTAACGTTAAATGCCACTGTTGAATAAACGTCTGCAGTTCTGTGTTTGTCTGGGTTAAGAAAAACAGGGTGTCATTATCCCAGGTATGCTGGTTCATTCTTGTCTTTTAATATTACCGTTGTGTTTTCAGTACTTTACGGTGAGCATCCAGGTAGTAATAAATATTTTATTAACAAAGTCATTATGAATTATGTCGGGGATCGTGAATTTCCCCCTAAAATGAAGTTAACCGCGCGGATCGTGGACTAAGCATAAATTATATTTGAAGGAATAATCTATAGTGGTTTTGGGAAAACAGACCCGCTGGTTCATGTTCTCTTGGCCTCGAGGGTATGTACATAATTTTACCGTGACCAGAACTGCTTTGCTGAGCAAGAAGACTGAAGTTCTTTTCAAGGAGACTTAATCCCTTATTTGCCCTCCATCACTGTCCATGTTCCACATAGCATACCAGACTGTGGAAATGCCAGAAATGTATATCAGTGTACACATGCAAGAAAGTAGCATCGATTTTAATCTGACAAGGTCAGTTTGTTTCAGTACGGTAACAAGCCGAGGCAGATATCTTGTTCTTTTCAAATAATTTCTTGGCTCTCTTTTAAGCAAGCCCCACCTATTTGTTGAGTATCAGTTATGTACTGTCCCGATTCACGACAGCAAACTGCTGTCATGAATTTTATCAATAAAAATGTTCATAGTGTAATGTAGGGCAGAAGGGCGACACAAGCGACAGATTGGTGGATCATTGTAGCAGACTCTGGAATGGCGTAACTGCTGATTGGAAAATACGGGTACTTGAAAGGGAGAAGATTAAACACCTTGTACATGTACATGCTTGGAATCAACTGTGAAGTCTTTTAGATTTTAGTACTTTTTAAGAAATGTACTTCCTAACACAGCATTCAATGAAACTGTCATTTCAAAGTAGAATGGCATGGAGAAGGATCCCCATCCTTAAAGTACTGGGTGGTGTGGGCTTTTCCCCAGGACATCCGCCAGCAGCAATCCCGGCGGGAGGTGCACTCTGGCTGCACCTGGCTGTAATTCCACATACAGCGGAGCTGTTGTTCATTACCACTCTGGTACCCAGTCACGTTCCTGTGGATCTCAAAAATCTTGATGCATCCAGGTCTGCCATTCATCCCCACTGGCAAAAGAAGTACTCAAAGTGCTCTTATGGATATTTACATATGGGATCTTCAATGTCTGCTCAATCATACTGCAGTGTTTGGAATATTTATATTCATTCATTCTACCCTTTTTTCCCTCCTATGCTGCTTCGAACTGCACGTACAGCCTTGTCACAACACGGCATGGTGACGATGGGAAAATCAGGGAGATGATCCACTGAGCACAGAAGTTTACTGTATAAACAGAAACACCAGTGGAAAAACGCCCAAAAGTACCATGAGGGGTCTCGCAGACAGGACCAAGTAAGAAACAAAGTAACGCAAGTAATAATAATCCGGAATTGACAGAGAAACCAAGGAGCAGGACTAGAACAAGCAGAACCAATAACACCACGAGTACCATGAACAATGACAGAATTGAGAACAGACCAGAAACAGGTGCTTATATATACACACAAACAACCAGGCTAATGAGAGGGCAGGTGTGGAACATATGAAAACCAATCACTGAGGGTGCAGGACAACGAGCGACAGATGGAACAATTAACAAGCACTGGCTCTGGGAAAAAGGCAACAGGTGAAGTAACTGATAACAAGCACAGAACTAGGGAACTAACAAAATACAAACGAAGGAACACTACACTAGGATAACAAGGAACAAAAGTGAACAGGACACAATCAGGGCAAATCTATGACAGAGAATCAAATACAAAATAAATACTGGGGAAACCAAAAACCATTAAATACAGAATGGGCTTCAAACCCATGAAGAGAAGGTTACAAGTCTCAGAGACGCACACTCAACCCACTGAGTTATGTAGCAGTCTGGGATGCAAGGAAAACACACTAGGCACTTAGGACAAAGGCAGATGGAACAGGATGGCCAGCGACACCTGCTGACCAGACGAGGACAAAGCACTTGGGATGAGCACCGAGCCTGACATAAATTAGCGTGAAATTGTCGTGTGGACATATGTGCACATCGGAAACTGCTTTGCGTGTTGTATGTTATCCCAGGGGAAGACAAATTCCTTGTATGTTTAATATACTTAGTCAGTAAAGATCTTTCTGATTCTGTTTTTTTTTTTTTTTTATTGTCAACAGTTGGCGGGCAACAGTTTATAGACAGTGAATCTAGGCAATGGCACAGGTATAATTGTAATGGTATTTAACTTTTAAACCTTTGTTTAGCCTGATGGTACCAGTAGATCTTTACTGGAGTAATAAGCACTGTACCAATGGTAGCTGCAACAGCAGTGTTTATGACCTTTTCCCCTGATGCCAAACAGGTACATTTATAACGTTTTCTGTAGCCTCAAGTTGTTTTGTGAAATGCATAATCGTGTCCAACATTTCGAAATGTTAAAATAACACGGAATAAAATCACGTTACCGAGTGTATTCATCTGCATTATTTGCGTGGTGCAGCCAAAATATTCGTTGTAGGCGTGGATGATGCCCTCGTAAGGGGTGACGGTGCCATTTCTCTAAAAAAAATTAGGTTATTATAAAGAATACTGCGTTCAGATTAAACACGATCCTGTACCACATACGTGTTCAGATTGATGGTATTTTCTTATTTCCCTACATATCATCAGGTGCTTTGAAAATTTAAGCGTGGTGTTTCCGCACTCATATTTCCTTTATGTGATGTCGTTTCTGCGTGAATAATAGGGCGTGCGGGGAGACATGATGTTTTGTGCCATATCACATGTCCTTTTATCACCGCCCAAATCTTTGCTGGAGAAAAACGGTAGGACAAGCACTATGGTATTTGCGGCCTGGGGGAAAATGCCATGACGGGTCGCACATTAAAGCTAGGTGGGGGCGTCAGCTGCACGCCCCGAGGTCGAGTCTGAGGGACCCCTTTGCTGCGGAGACACGCCGCCCCGCCGTTGGGATGCATTACAATAAGCCGCTACGGTTCCAGCTGTCATCGCCTCCCTGAATTGTCACCAGAGGTGGAAAAAATATTCGTGGTTGAATTATACAAATGCATTGTCACGTCTTGTCTGACGCTTTTATGTGGTTATTTCAACCTAAACAGAGATGTATGATTGAGAAAGTGCACTGAAAACAAGAAACGTAGTCGCTTAACCAGCGCATCATGTCAAAGAAGATGAAATAATATTGTTGTGAAAATGAAGAATAGCACATTTGCGGTGTTGCCTGGGAAATAGCGGTCAACCCATGTCGAAGCAGTACTGTGTGTGATCACCATTTTTTTATTTAAAAAAAAAAAAAAAAAAAAAAAAAAAACACTAGAAAAATCACAGTTTAGACACATTAGGTGCTTTTTAGATTTATCAGTCCTTAACTGACTGACAATTTCGTTTACTAACGCTGTAGTTTTTTTGTACTTTGCTGTAATGCCAATCATCATTTTGTGTTGTGTCACTTTAATTGGTACTGCCTGCACTATATAATTATTACGTTTCTTAGCATAGATGTTATGGCAGATAGCAACTAAATCACGCGGGGGAAGCCAAATTAGGCTAATGTTGGCTACTTAGATATTCTTCTGTGAGCCAGGTTCAGGTGAAGCCTATTCCGTGCAAGATGATGGATGAATGGATTAACTGACATTGCCGGATCGCAATTAGCTGTCCGGATATTTCTTCACTTTGTGTCGACCGCGAGTTAAAAGCATACCTCCTGGCTAATCATTCATTATACATGCAATGCCCACCACACGGCTGACCACAGACGCTCGCATTTCGCGAAGATCAAGGCGAATCGGATTTGCTCAAGTCACTATTTAAGAAATAGGATTACACACGTCAAATAGCTGCCATCCGTGTTGGGCGTATACTGCCCCCATGAAAGTTCACCCTGGCTGCCCTCAGGACCTCAACAAGCCAGCCGTGTCCTTAGAAATCTGACCCAAATGATACTTATCGACATGCGCCGACTTTGAATGTGCAAATGTGGCTCAAACTTGGGTCGACCTCTTTTTCTCACATGCAGTACTGAAGAAAACAGGATAAACCCAAGGCTTTTAATGTAATGCCATATATATAACCAAATATTAACACTGCCTAGCGCAATGAATGGATTGGCACTCCAGCCTGAGTTATTCTCTGACTTGCGCCAATAGCTTCCAGGACAAGCTCCGGATTCCCACAACGCTGCACAGGGCAAATGGATATATAAGGTGGATGGATGGATGGATGGATCGATCCTATTTATTCAACAAAGCTGGTTAATCTTTTGGCCACATAGGCAGCGCCGACTTCCCAGGGCCAAGGTGATTTCACTTGCACGATGGAATGATGCCGTCCGCCTGTTGTGCGCTATTTAAAAAACTCAGTGTCGTCCACAGTATGGTCTGGATTTTATTCTATCATCGCGGCTGATGTGTTGACTAACGCCGTTACACATGGGATGCTACGGTTCTCCAGCTTACTGGCGCCCATACTCGCTTGTCTGCAGGAAGACCGTCTCTCTCTCTCTACGTGCTTTTTGGGCGCTAAAGAATAACGGGCAGGTAAATGCAGTGTCAGTCACATAGGTTACTAAAGTGATGGTCATGAAACGAGGTGTGTTTTCTTTCTGGTTTTCAAAATGGAGTGAGGATCACCCCTCTGGCAGAGGGATAAATGCGGCTGTAGTGTTCCGTATTAATGGGATCCAGGCGGTTCAAGGGATTGCATGTTAGTTTTAAAGCAGCAGAGCTCACTTCTGAAAAGAAAATGGGAAAGGATCAGGGCTGCGTCGTGTGGGTCAAACGCAAGCTGTCGCGGAGTCTTGCTTGGTTAAAGGGAAATATTTAGGGTTGCTGGTTTTGGCTGGGGCCTGGTTGTGGGGGTCGCAGCTCTCCAGCAGATAAGTGGTGATTTCAGTATCACATAGGGGTGGGCAAAATAACGGGGGCTTGGGGAAGCCCTCACACAGGGCCAGGAGTGAGATTGGGGGGAGCAGCAGTCATAAGAGCTACCCACCACCCTACAAGAAGCATGAGAAGGGAGCCATGTCAGAGGTGAACAAATCAAACTGTAGTGACCCACCTCTGCTGAGCCAGGTTGGGCAATTCCACAAGCAGCAGGATTCCCACATCGTAAAGCATGGCCTAGACTCACACCTTCATTTGGGTGCAGTTTGGGCTCAGAACAGTAAAGAGTTTGATAGCAGCAGAGGCGAAATCTAATGACAGCAGAGGTATTCACACTGAGGCCTTGGAGACGGGCAAGGGAACATAAGAGTAGCCCATACAGAGCTGTACGTACACTCACTGGCCACTTTATTAGGTATGCCTTGCTAGTACCGGGTTGGACCGCCTTCAGAACTGCCTTTATTCTTTATGGACTAGATTAAACAAGGTACTGGAAACATTCCTCCGAGACTGTGGTCCATTTTGAAAGGACAGCGGTGACACAGTAGATCTGTCGGTTGCACCGTCAGAATGTGAATCTCCCATTCCACCACTGAATTGGTTGGTGACCGTGGATGCCATTTGAGTACAATGAACTCAATATTATGACTTGCCTGGTTAAATAAAGATTAAATAAAAGAAAATAAAAATTTGTTTACACCAGATTCGGACCCTACCACTTGAATTTCGTAGCGGAAAATCAAAATATGAAATTACCAAGGAACTTTTTAGCAGTCTTCTATTGTGCAGTGTTACTGAGCCCATGTACATGGTAGACTGACTTTCTTGCTCTTAGCTGACAGGAGTAGCACCCATTCAACCTTCTGCTGCTGTAACCCGTCTGCTTCAAGGCCCGATGTGTTGTGCATTCACAGATATTTTTCTGTCTGCTTTGGTTATGTTTGGTTATAATTCTCAATAGATGAGCCAGTCTGGTATCAACAACAATGCCCCATTCAAAGTAACTTAAATCACCTTTCATCCCCATTCTTGATGTGAACAATAATTGAATCTCCTCACCTATATCTGTGTGATTTTAGGCAGTGTGCTGCTGCCACGTGATTGGCTGATTGGATGCACGCTATGAACAAAGGTAAACTCAGTCGGTTTCATTCAGAGCCATTCCACAGGAGCATGAAATCAAGCACCTGGCCATGTAGTCAGGTTTACAAACATTTGTGAGAGAATGAGTCATTCTAGAGCTCAGCGAATTCAGGTGTCATAGGATGCCAACTTTGCAACAAGTCAGTTTGTGAAATTTCTTCCCTGCTAGATATTCCATGGTCAACTGCAGGTGGTATTACTGCAAAGTGGAAGTGTTTGGGAACAACAGAACCTCAGCCACAAAGTGACAGACCATGTACAGTAACAGAGCGGGGTTGCAGTGCACGGAAGTCACCAGTGCCCTGTTGGCTTAGTAAATGCAGAACAAACTTCCTCTGGCATTAACACCAGCACAGAAAACTGGCGTACCTAATGATGTGGCCAGTGAGTGTATGTGTTATGTATCTCCCATTTATTTCAGCGTGAATTGTACAAGGCTAAGGTTATGCATGTATATGTGGAATCTATACAATAAATTATTGCCCCTTTACGACTCTGGTACATTTTATGATCTGGGAAGTAAATATTGACAGATGGTTTTATTGAAGCCACTAACAGATATTGTTCATTAGGCAGCCAAGGCTGATGGTCCAATTTCTGCTGTAGGCTCAGGCTGCAGACTACCCTCTCTTAATGTCAGCTGCTAAGCCAGACTGGCACGGGGCACCCTGAGCGGTGACATAGGTTGTCTGCAAACAAGACCTTCTGCGTATAGCAGCCATCCGTCAAGCCCCAAGCTTCAGGGTTGTCTGCAGCTGCCCAGGATTTTGCCAGAGGGTACTGTTCAAACCCAGACGGGAGCCAGTGTCCAGACTGAAATGCAGGAGGCAGCAATCAGGATTCAAGAGACATTCACCTGGGCAAAAGTTCAATGGCAAGCAACCGTCAAAGACTGAGCAAGTTGACGAAACCAGCAAGGTAAGAATTAAGGCTGTTTATAATAGCGAACAGAGTCTAACTGGTAGCAATTCCAACTCGAGTCACACGCTGCACATTCTCTGACTGCCCTGACACACAAGCCCGGCTCCCCCTGTAGGTTTGGAGGAAACATGGCAGTACCCAAATCAGATCTCTGCAAGCCTTGCTGGATGACCTTGCTGCAGATTCTCCGCTCCAGTAATGTGTGACAGGAGTCGAAGACAGTAACTCTGAACTTTGAGGTCCAACTATGAAGGATGGGACTCTTCAGCACAAGTGCAGAGGGGACACCCTACCATGACCAGTCAGCGCTGCAGTTTTGCAACAAAGATGACCGAGAACAGAAGGAGCGCAGCTGAAAGACCCAGAGACAAGAGAAGTGGATTGGATATCAGCAGTACAGTAGGATCTTATTGTGCCTGCAGGCTACAGGCTACAGGCTAAGCTCTTCTGTATCCTGTTTGCAGGCTCTTGCCTTTGTCAGCATTTAGAATTCACTAGAATTCTAAAGAGAATTCACTGTGCACCTTTAACCCAAAAACCCAAATGCTGGAGTGCATATACAGATCTGTGCATGAAATCCAAGAAAGTGTTTAAAGCGGTAAAAAGAAAGTGTTTAAAACATTTCACCACCAGCTCACTTAATAATTAGTGAAATATGGCGGTTGAGAACAAATGCATGTTTATACTGGATGACTGGAGTTTCTGAGATGACGAAGCTCAGAGACTTTGATACAAAATCAGTTTTACATCCAACATAAAGGTAATTTAAACTAAGCTCTTTAGCAGCCCAGGACTTGTGCACGGTAGTTTTTAAAATTTCCTGATTTTCTTAAAAAAAGGTTTTGCGTTCCATCACTTCGAGAGAACATTCCGGAAGAAGGATAAGAGGCAGCAGGTGGCTGAAATGGATTGTTTGTAATGTACAGATGACAGATCCTGATGAGTGTGTGTGTGTGTGTGTATGTGTGTGTGTGTGTGTGTACACTGGGGAGGGGGTTGGTAGGGATGAATATCATGTCTCCAGTCAGCAGATGTTCCTCCTGCTGAGAGCCACCCTCTCAGTGCACCTGATAGGTAAACCACAGAGTAAACACAGCAGAAGAGCTCGCACGTTCAGACGTTTAGACTTTTCATATTTTTAGAATGTGAAATGCAACGGCGGGTGATTAACTCCTGCTATCCGAATTCTGGTATCAGTTAATAGTACAGGCCGCAGAAAGGTATGTGTCAATTTCCCTTACCATCTATTTGATGCATTCTGTACAAAAAAAGGCACTTAAAACTAGTTTACTTCTCATCCACTATCACCCTCAAATGGTAATGGACTGTTGGCTGAAATTGCCAGTAACCTTGGAATAATAATATGACACCACAAGGAGATTTATAAGCCTCACAATCCATCACTGCGATAACGGCAATGCAAGTAAGGCAGTCCTCGTGATTCAGCAAAAAAAATAAATTAAAATAAAAAAAATACTCGTGAGCTCATCAGTTGCTGATTCTCTGCATATCCATTTACAGAATCTCAGGATTGACTAAATATCTAACCTGGGGTTGTTGATGGCTCTGTCCTCTCTCAGCTTTCATCAGGTAGGAGCCAGATGCCTTCAGGGTAATTTGCTTTGACAGCAGCCCATTAATAAACAAAGGCCCGCAGGGCTATGCATCTGATCACGATCAATATTATTCAAAGCTTCAATGATTACAATTCTTTTTCCAGGAATAGTGCGAACGGCCATGCCGCTATAATTCTCCAGTTAGCCGCTTTTATTGACTAGCATGCCCATTGTTTTAGGCACGTTATAGGAAATGGGGACGCCGAAAGCCGTTAGCAGGCATTTAGGGCGTAATATTCTGCCACGCCGTCAAATCGAGGCCTTCGTTGTGTTTTAGGAGGCTGCGGCGCGAGCTTCCAGTAGGCTATGCGGCGCTTATCTGCAGATGCGTCTAATTGAGTCACCTCACTTGATGACAGCTGCAATTCTTCATCCCCTGAAAGGAGTCGCGGTTGGAGAGTGCGGCCGAGGACTGCCGGATGAATCTCATTCATTATCCATTTATTAGTGATTGCGAAGCAGTGCTGCACTGGCAGAAGCACGTGCCCGTTTTGTGTATTCAAGGCTATCACGCCGAGGCCAGAGCCCATTATGGGCTCGTTCTTGGTTTAACAGAGAATGGACCGTACCTCGGGCGACGGAGGGTGTGGGGGTAGGGAAGGTAGGGTAATGGAATGCCAGCCTTCGATGACTCCAGGGATTCAGTCAGTGCAAGTATGATGCACAGCATTACATGGTCGGGTATACAGGTATCATGGTATCATCTCCCCCCGGCTTCTCCTGGTGAGGACGTGGCAGCATGTTGAGTTGGTCAGGGCAGCCCCCTCTTTCCAAGGCAACGCACTCGCACTCTTATGGAGCATCCCCAGATATTCCTATTGGCTGGGTTTGGCTCCTCCAGTGTGTGGGCATGCCCGAGTAGCTGTGCGTGAAATAGTTTGATCCAGTGGAGAAGTAACTATATTTCAAGGTGCCCCGAAGCTCCAGATTCCTCAACGCTGCCAGAGAAAGGGTGGCTAGCAGTCTACAGACAACCCAGGATCTACTTCTACTTCACCATTAGCTCAGTTCCTATATGGATCACTTGGTGGTTGTGGTCTTGTGTCGAACTTGCATCCAGATGGATTTAAGGCAGAAGAA
>JAABNX020000052.1:7535244-7550796 GCA_015163995.2 Mormyrus lacerda | reverse complement strand
CTCAGTTCCTATATGGATCACTTGGTGGTTGTGGTCTTGTGTCGAACTTGCATCCAGATGGATTTAAGGCAGAAGAATAAAAAACAAGAAAGTTGATAATCATCCTTTGACACAATAGTACACGTTTGGGATTATATTCAGCCTCTTAATAATGCCCAGATGTTCTCCGTACCCAGGTATAGTCAGGTTACGCTGAGCATGGGGTGTCGCTCTGTGGGTTAGGATTCTGCTTACGTGTGGAAGGTTGCAGGTTGGAATCCTGCAGTCATCGCATCACCGCCTAACCTTTGAGCAAAGTCCATAGCCAACGCTTCTTCACATTGTAATGCGTTCCGGTGAATTTAAGACCAAATACAATAATCCGATAAAAATACAAATACAATCAATGCAGCATGTGCCAAGTTTTGGTTGCCTAAATATTCTATAGGTCTCACCATAAGGACAGGGCCAGAGTTGCAGATTTGGACCCAAGTAACCCCTTTGGCTGATCTGCACACTCCTCAGCCCCGGGCTCAACAGAAGTTGAAGGCTGTGAAACTGCACACACAAATGCTCACAGCCTGAAATCTGCATTAAGAAATATTAACTGATCATGAAAAGAAAGATTCTGGAAAAAGATACAGCTGCTTGTAGATTAGTCAGACTTGCAAAGCTGATCTGCGGGATGGAAAAACCACGATCCACGAAAATGACTTGTGTGGGGGGGGGGAGCGTAAGCAGCACTTCCAGGCACTGATAGTCGGGACAGCAGAATTAAATTAAAACCAACAATGTGGACTGAGACAAACTGTTCTGGTTACAGTCACAAAGGCTGTGGGAGAAAAATCACACAAGTGTGTTCATTATGGGCCGTTTATGGCTGTGGCACCGTATTCTGCACAGCAAGAATGGATTTGACTAAACATTCACAAGTATGGGAAGCTGGTCTCCCGCAGTGAAGAAAGAGGGATGATGTTAGACATGATAACCCTAAACATGACAACCACAGTGCTTAGAAAAACAATACATTAAGCTTCCAAAATGGGCGCCAGGACCCAGGCTGATTATGAAAATGGAGCATACAAGACCTAGGGATATTTAGCTTAAGAGTCCTAAAGCAAGGAAAGAAAACACTAAGCTGGCTACAAGAAATGTTTAGAAGCCATTTCCTCCAAAGGAGTTAAAGTACTGACCGACCCACAAACACCTCTGCTGTTCCTGAAGGTCTTCTGCTTAGGTCACACCAGCACATCCTTTTGCCAGTAGCTGCTCTCCTAGTTAAAAAGCTTATTGTTTTTAAATTGAGTCCACTACTGCCCCCCTTTCCTATTTCCACACTGTTGTTTCTGTCCTGGACATACTCATCTGATCACATTGGCATCTCTGAGCTATGAGGCCCACCGTGGTTAAGCCCATGGACCCCGGCTTCCAGCTGGGTAAGCGGGAACACTCGTGATGCTGATTATGGTAACATCTGGCTGGCCTTCAAGATCAGCAACCTTCAAGAGAAATGCCATCTAAGAGGCGAGATAAGAAGCGGACGTGGAGATCTGTGGTCTGCAGGAATGCCCCGAACATACTCAGGACATCGTTCCCCTCATATACTATGCGTTATTTATAATTCATGCACGTGCTTCTCGATCTTGTGCATTTGAACCTAAAATATTAATGTTAAATATTCCTGACGGCTCTTAACACAGCAGACTACTCACAACAACCACAGACATATTTGCTTACATTTAGCAGACAGTTTTGTCCAGAGTAGCGTACAAAGTCAGCATCACATAGCCGCCTCACAGCATCCCCGAGGTAACTGGGGTTAAAACAGGTCAAGGGTGCAACGCTGATGGTTTTTCTGGTATCCAATGAATGTGTACTCATCAGCTTCCAGGCGGGTGGTTTTGGGGTCTATGCCAAGTTATGCCCCACCTCCAAAACACCTGGAAGAGAGCTGAGACATTTTACACAAATATACACACTTTACATCAGGGGGGCCCAATCCTGCTCCTGGAGAGCTTCCATCCTGCAGAGCTTAGGTGTAGCCCTAATTTAACACACCTGACACAGATAATCGGGCCATCAGTATGAGAACCAACTTACCCTCATCATAGCTGACTTTAATACTGAGATGCTACTCAAAGGCTTGATTATTGGTATCAGGTCTGTTAAATTCGGGCTGTACCTAAACTCTGCGGGGTGGTAGATCTTCAGGAGCAGGATTGAGCGGCCCTACTTTACAACAATGGTGAGCAGAAAAGCCTTTCTGAAAACAAACCTCGAGGCAGATAAGCTACAACAGGAGAAGACCACATCAGGCTTCCACCGCTATGAGCCGAAAGGAAACCATGGGCCACACTGGGCATGGGCTCGCCGAAGCTGGACAGCCGAAGAGCGGGGGGGACGATGATCTGATGGACCTCAACTTCTGCCGAGACACAGATGGTGGGGTCAGAATTTGGCATAAATACCATGCATCAATGGATGCAACCTGCCTTGTGTCAACAGTGCGGGCTGGTGGTGGTGGTGTAATGAGGCAGTGAATGATTTCTTGGCACACATTGGGCTCCCAAATGGAGCATGCTTTAAATGCCACAGCCTATTTGAGAGTTGATACTATGTGCTTCTCTTAATGGCCACAATATACCCATCTTCTACTGTACACTTCCAACAATATCGTGGCAGAGTCATCTCAGGATGCTTCCATAAACACGGCGATGAGCTTTGTGTATTACAATGGCCTCCCGGGTCACCAGACCTGAATTCCATAACGCACCTTTGGAATGTAGTGGCATGGTTTGGTCGTTTCATGAACATGCAGCCGACGCATCTGCCGCAATTGTAATTGCAAGCATGTCAACAAGGACCAGAATCACACCCACAGATGCAATCACTGGCCACTTGATTAGCAACATCTGTGCAGCTGCCCATCCATGCAAATAGATAATCAGCCAATCATATGGCAGCAATGCAACGCATGAAAATCACGCACACACTAGTCAAGAACTTCAGTCGATGCTTAGATGAAACATCAGAATGGTGGTGGCAGGGGGAAGCCCAGATGCTCAACCGTAGTAGAGGACAAGTACACCAGTCTCATGTGAGATACCGATTGATGCCTCATGGCTCCCCAGCTGGCAGCCTCACCGAACAATCAAATGCCAGTGTCACCTACAACAGCAGAGCGAATGCCAGGGCGCCGGCTTGTAATGTTAATGAAAGCACTTCTGAAACCCGAAAAACTGAAAGAAATGTCAAAATGGGTAGATTTGAAACCTGCATTACAGATCGATGAACGCAAATTTGAGATGTTTGATCCTGATGGTCTGGGCACACAGGCACCTGATCAAAATCACATCCAGCATTTTGTTGTTGGGGGGGCAGCTTGGTCTTCATGTTGGTGAGAAGTGTTACAGGAGGAGTGGGATGAAACTACATCCAAGTACCTTGGGAAATTGACACCATTTAGGATTCTTCGTGCAACTGAAAAATTGAATAGAGTTTAATGAGTTTAGAGAGTTTAAAGTTTAAAGAGTTTAATAGAGCTTAGTCTTCGTAATAAAAATGCTTTGACTGTTCTTGATCAAGGTTTCAACCTTGAATGGCAATCCAAAGTGAACATTCGTAGGGGAGGTTTGATTTTATAATATTATATTTAGAGGGTTGCCAAGAAAGCCAATGGCATTTGGAACATCGGCTATCACATCCTTCTCCAAAGCAATATTAACTTAGCCAACTTTGGCCTTTCTCTTTTTTCTACATCCTGGGATGGGCCTCTGTAGACCCCACCAAAGATCCTGATCAAAGATGGTTTGACCCAAAAATCCTAGTGGGGATTCTCCATGACAACCCAAATCCTTTCACATCCCACTTGAGCTGGCACCTTTAAAACAGAATAGTGGGATTTCATTCTGATACAGGAATGGAAAAGACATTCTGACAAATGTAAATCCTGGGAAGATAATAGGCTGACAGAAATCTGAGAGGTGCCTTAGCCATGTTTGCATCTGCATTCTATTTGCGCAGTGCTCATATCAGCTCAGTTTAAGTAACAGGAAGGGCTTCTGGTCATTTCTATAGACGGTAAGCAGCTGAATTTGGCCCTACAAAAGAATCCTCCAGTGCACATATCATAAACTGATCACAGGGATTGGTGACATTTAAAAAGATCAAGTAAATAGCTGCAGCTTGTCCACAGAATTAGTCAGGTAAGTGTGTCCATAGTGCAAAATGTCAGGCAGAGTAAATTGTCAGGTTATGTTCCTCCACCAGCCTCACAGGGGTGCTCTGCCATCATTGAAAGGTCTATAGTTACAGATATGCCAAGCGATGAAATCATCCCTGGTGCACCAGAGGGGCTAATGGTGAGGGGAACCTGCCAGTGAGCCGATGACCAAACATTTGCAGGTGGAGGAAGTCGGGAATGTCACTCTCCAATTACTCAGACTCTTAGAAATTGTTATGAGGCCCTTCATCAGGACCCAGCAGCATTCCTGACACGACACCCTTAATGCCCCTCCTTTACCCAGCCCGCAGTTTTCACATGTATGGCCACGCCCTTTCCCTCATCACCACCGGTACTCTGACGGCTCGAGCATGCAGGGTGGGGGCATTTGAGCCATAAGGCCAGGAAATGACTCGAGAAAGGAGAAGGCTGGATGGGATCAGAGCGAGTGAGAAGCACAACAGCTCTACACAAGGCAGAGCTGGCAAAAAAAAACTAACCATCGAATGAAAATGACATGGGTATGAAAGCAGGACTGATATGGAGCGGCCAGTGGTAGGAACAGCCGAGAGTAGCGATTTCATCTAGACCTAAGTCAGCATGAGAATCACAAAATGGCTACTGTAACAGGCTTGATTTATTAGCTTACACCAGTGTCTCTCAACCCGGTCCCTGGACATCCCACATCTTTGCTCCCTGTTCACTCCCTGCTAGACAGACCACATCTTTGCTCCCTGTTCACTCCCTGCTAGACGGACCACATCTTTGCTCCCTCCTGGCAGACTTCCTGCGGGTCCCTGAGGCCTGGGTCGGGAAATGCTGGCTTACACATATTGGGGGGGGAGGGAGCTAGAGGGGCTGTCCACACACGCCTCAGCACGCTAGCCCACAGCCACAGCACAAGCTGTCGTGTGTGTGTGTGTGTGTGTGTGGGGGGGGGGGCATTTCAATGGAAAAAAACATTGCACACTGGGGGGTTTGATGAGCCACATGTCCAAATCCCCTCCTGAAGTCACACGGCAGAATCTCAGCACCAGCTGCACTATGATAGTTTTAATAGAAAATAAAGCAGAGAAGAAAAAAAAAGACACTGCACTCACACTGCCAGTGTAAAACCAACTATATAAAGGTGCATTAAACATCTGAGTAGTGCAGCTCCAGCTATAATCCTGAGCACAACAACTCAATTGGCTGGGGCACTGATGATGGAAGATATCAGGGAGAAGACCACCCCCATGCCCAGCCCAGCCCAGCCCAGCCCAGCCCAGATCACTGTGCAAGACATAGCAACTCAAAACTAAGCTCCAGCTAATAATCCCTTGATCATATTTCATCAGGGCCTGTCAGGACATGCTTGCAGAGCAGTAAATCATATGCATCTAGGACATCTCCCTGTTCAGAGATACAAAACACTGAACTTGGAGCTCTCCTCACAGAGATTTTCAACGATCGTCATACACAGCGGCTGTCATAGTCTTGTATACATTTTGTTATTCCATTTTGCAGTAGATTCTCATAATCAAGTGCCACAATTATGTAGCCTAGGCGAGAAGGTAATTAGAGACAAATTGCCCACGTCTCACTTATCTGGCAGCCTGCGTCTTTCAGAGCCCAAAGGTCGATACCAACAATGAGCAATAGCGACACCTGCTGTTTTTATTAACCAACAACAGTTCAGACCGTCCTCCGGCAATACAAGCGTCATTTCCCGACTTCAGGCTTACTACTTCAGCTAAAATCTACGTCGCATATATCACATTCAGGAAAAAAAATTAACACTTCCGAAATAATAAACTTATTTTGTGCAGTCCATGTTTCAAAAGACACTGAAGGCATTCCAGGCCATTACACTCAGTTTAGTTTACTCTGCCTTCTCATTAGCGCAGAATGAAACAGCAGCGGTACAGATTATTCCTTCACATTACAAGTTTAAAAGAAAAGTAAATTATCAGGGCCCCTGGTTTCACACTTCTCCTTATTTAGGCTGCACCAGGGCCGTTTGAAGGAATTTGGGGGCCCCAAGCAAAATGGACATGGAGGGCGCTCACACAGTTTGTCGCTGCATTTTATTCTTAACCAGTCGTTGTCTTGGGGCCCCAGGCCAGCTTGGGGCCCCAAGCAATTGCTTGGTTTGCCTGCCTTGTCGCGACGGGCTGCACACAGTATGCCAATCGGTTTTGTGACCAGACCACACTGCTGCGGTCACATCCTACTCTGATATAACAAAGCTATGCATAAGTCTATTTAATGAACTGTCTTATCTGTATTTAAACGGCTAGCGGGGATTGTTCTACTGAATCCATAGACCTAAAATTGTTGTAGGAGTTTGGGGATCAGCTGTTATAGGTGAAACGAAGGTAAACAATTAATTAGGGAGAGAGGTTTTCACTAGCGCAATACACAACTCAATTGGCCAATCCCTGCAAAATGAGAGGCACATACTCTCAAAGGGCCATGCCATTGGACGAAAAATGCCATAACATCTGTTCATAAACACATGAAAGGAATGAGTATGTTCAGAATAGTCAATATTCATCTACGTGAGTACGTAGGCTTCCAGGCTAGAGATTCAACTTTAGGACAATGATAAGACATACAGCAGGAACAGCTAATGAATTGTAATTAAATATTGAAACTAAAACAAAAAAACAGGACAGTGTGACCAGGAAGGCTGTACGGTCCCTTTTTTGGAAGTGGCACAACCAAGTTCCTCATATTAGGCAGTAACTTTAAATCCTTAAACATGGGTAAAGTATCAGGAATCACCTACTTTCAAATTGGGCCATTTATTGTCTCTCTGGAACAGAGTTCTCATCATGAACTCACTGCAGTGCAAGAATATATACCTAAAAGGAGGGGGGGGGGAGGGAGGGTAACACCAAACAAAATCAGCTAGCCCCCAGGTCAACAAGCCAATATAGATACCCAAGTGCTGAAGAAACAGCACTCTCCACCATCTAGGCCAGAGGTGGCCAATCTTATCCACAAATGGCCGGTGTGTTTGCAGGTTTTTGGGATAACCTGTAGGTCAGCTGTTCAAACCCAGGTGTGAGGAGTCTTCAGCCAATCAGTCCTCTAATTAGGGAGTTGCAGCTAGCGAAAACACACCAGCCCCCTGCAGCCAGCCCTGGTCTAGGCCCTGTGTAGATGCGAGAGGCAGGGTTGCACAGATGTCAGGCAGGAAAGTGTGGGATGGCTATGGTGGGATTGAGCTGGGCCTGCCAGCTTGGAATGAGAAACAGCTGTGACTGCCAGGTGCTCTTGACTGTCCGCATGCCATGCCAATCAAGCACCACGTGCCACAATGCTGGCCGTCTCCTGTGCCCAGTTCTTACAATTCTTCGGTTGACTTGATCAAGCTCAAGTACAATTTTGACACTTGCCTGATTTGCAGTGTTGTGCATACATGCACTTATATTTGCAAGTTATATTGTACAGATGTCATTTAATGAAGACATCTTTATAGTTAGTATGCTACCAAAGGTTATTTGCAATGCACTTGAAAATACAAATACAGCACACAGTGTTTAAAGTGCAGCGTTTAACTACACAGAGCCCTCCATGAGACAATTGTAGTTCACAAAAGAGAAACTATTCTAAATCACATCCCTTCTATTGCCTTATGAATCATTAAACCAATCACCTTTTTAAATACCTTCCTCACTCCATTGCAATGAAATTAGATCCCGGTTTGAATTGGATGTCGTCCCATTTGGGATTTAGTTTCAAATGGTTAATTCTGAATCCTGACCAGCTTTAACAGACCCAGCAAATCTTTGCATGCGAAAGCCCATTGCGATTATAGCCCCCAAAAATGCTGTAAACACTTATTGTATGGATTAAGTGCTTTACTACCCAAATGGCTCATTGTCTTATCACAGGAAGAGACAGACTTAGTGGCAGTATAACACTCTTGGTTTCTATAGATGTACAGATCCATTAATGGCCCAGCTACCAAATTAAAGCGGTCTTGTAAATGAGGGGGGGGAAGGGCCAGTCAGACACCAGTTCAGGAACCACTTCATGCCCAGGAAGGTCTTCATTCACAGCACATGAACACAGAGGTCATTCTTAAACATGTGCACTTTATTGGTTCATATTAGTCAGTGTACAAGGTTGGCCCCACCAAACACCTCTGGCACTGCCACTTTCTGTACGGCTGTTATGTTTGCCCAGGGGGATGTAAAACTTTACGATTTTTAAAGGTAAAGCTTTGTTTTTGCATAACGAAGGACCGGGAATTTAAGGCTGAAAAGTACAAAAACCCAGAAAGACATTGTTTCCTGTTACATAATTTACATATGCAATACAACAGTTTAAGTATGCTCCCAAGGGCTGGGCAGCCTTCATAGAGGCAAATAAGTGTCTGACCAATGCATTTAACATTAACATTTGGAATGACTAAAAGAAAAACAAAAAGTCCAGACGCATTGCAGAACTTCGGGGATGCTCATTTGCCAAAAACATTGCCGTCACCTTCACCGTTCCAGTTTTTAAATCCTGAGTCAAGCGCCAAAAATAACAAAAGCCATGCCAATGTCGATTCTGCTTCGATGCAGCAGTGAGTCGGCGTGTTGAAGTGGTAACAGTCCATTTAGAAGCATTTGCGGTGGACAATGGAGGGTCCAGACTCATCGTACTCCTGCTTGCTGATCCACATCTGCTGGAAGGTGGACAGGGAGGCCAGGATGGAGCCACCAATCCAGACGGAGTACTTGCGCTCAGGTGGGGCGATGATCTGTGGGGGGAGGGGGGTGGGGAGAACAGAAGCTAAAGCCAATGTGCCACTGGAAAAAAAATAAAATGTACCAAATGTCAGGTGCTATTGGAGAAACACCCACCTTAATTTTCATTGTGCTGGGAGCCAGGGATGTGATCTCCTTCTGCATCCTGTCTGCGATGCCAGGGTACATGGTGGTACCACCAGACAGCACAGTGTTGGCGTACAGGTCCTTACGGATGTCGACGTCACACTTCATGATGGAGTTGAATGTTGTCTCATGGATGCCACATGATTCCATACCTGAAGGAGAGAGATGTCATTAGCCTAATGAAAGCCACCATGTCAAATACAACAGCTTCCTTCCAGACACAAGACTCACCCAGGAAAGAGGGCTGGAACAGGGCCTCTGGGCACCTGAACCTCTCATTGCCAATGGTGATAACCTGCCCATCAGGCAGTTCATAGCTCTTCTCCAGAGAAGAGGAGGAAGCCGCTGTGCCCATCTCCTGCTCAAAGTCAAGGGCAACGTAGCAGAGCTTCTCCTTGATGTCACGAACGATTTCCCTCTCGGCCGTGGTGGTGAAGCTGTAGCCTCTCTCGGTCAGGATCTTCATGAGGTAGTCGGTCAGGTCACGACCAGCCAGGTCCAGACGTAGGATGGCGTGAGGCAGGGCATAACCCTCATAGATGGGCACGGTGTGGGTGACACCATCACCAGAGTCCATCACAATACCAGTGGTACGACCAGAGGCATACAGGGACAGCACTGCCTGGATGGCAACGTACATGGCTGGGGTGTTGAAGGTCTCAAACATGATCTGTAAAGAGAGTCAAACAGATGAGTACGTCTCCCAATACAGCAGTCACCTAATGTTAGTGCATGCGTATGGATGCATTCAACACATTGGTAAGTTCAGTGCAGATGGAAAACCAATTCAGCCATAGTGCAGCAAGAGAACTGCAAACAGGACAGAAGAAAAACCTGAGCTTCTTGCAAAAGTTGTGAAATTCAGGTCTTGAGAGAAAGTTCCTGAAAAGAGTGGAAGACAATGAATGGAAAGAAATGGAAGGGTAAGACCAAGAGGGACAGCCAAGGCAATTGCATGTCAACTGACCTGTGTCATCTTCTCTCTGTTGGCTTTAGGGTTCAGGGGAGCCTCTGTGAGCAGGACAGGGTGTTCCTCGGGGGCCACACGCAGCTCGTTGTAGAAGGTGTGATGCCAGATCTTCTCCATGTCATCCCAGTTGGTGACGATGCCATGCTCAATGGGGTACTTCAGGGTCAGAATACCCCTCTTGCTCTGAGCCTCATCACCAACATAGCTGTCTTTCTGCCCCATTCCAACCATCACGCCCTAAGGGGGAAAAAAAAAGTTAAATCAAGCACATTCTACACAGGCCATTAAACAATGTACCCATTAGACAGGTACCAAATACCCATACACACCTGATGTCTTGGGCGACCGACGATGGATGGGAACACAGCACGGGGAGCATCGTCTCCGGCAAATCCGGCTTTGCACATACCGGATCCGTTGTCAACAACCAGTGCGGCAATTTCATCTTCCATGGCTGAAACTGTACAATAGAAGAAGCCAATAGTAATTATGAACAGTTCCCTTATTTACTGGAAGTCAGATGCACCACATGGGCATGTGCATTGGGTTTCTCTGAATACATAGAGCTTAAACGACACGTTCTTCCTGCAGTGTCGTATGCCATCCACTAGGTGGCGCTGCTCCACTAACTCAAGTTATTCACCAGACAAAGGAAGTCCGGCTTCATCCTCATTATTACCATAAAAGGCAATGGTTAGAGCAGCTCTGCGGGTGCCGGCGGCGTGGCAGCCTGCCAAAGCCAGAGTTCAGGAAAAGGAACAGATTGACACAGGGCAAGGCCACTCCCTAAGCAGTGGGTTTCAAACGGCACCGAGTCCGGCTTCTGGATCGGGCACGATTCGCGATGTGAGGGGGCGAAGGATCACCAAGCCAGTCCTTGCATAACCATCCCCCTCAGAAGACGCCCTGCTACGACCCCATCGCCGGGATGGTCAGACTACTATCGGGCTGCTGCCGCTTACGGTTTCCAAAGGAGGAAACTGCAAAGCTGCAACCACGCCTAGACCAATACCACCCAGAGGAGTATCCAGCTACACTCCTGGGAGTGCATCAACACCTGACTCGCCAAGCATGGAGCCCCCCCCTCAAAGCCGGAGGAACTGGCCAGACATCGAGTAACTAGGTCACACCCAGATGCTGCCCTTGTGATACTATGAAATAAATTCAATGCCACCCAGGGGACTAGTTAAACTGGCGACCCTTAAAACACCAGCTATGAAAAGCTGGCGGCGTAAAGCGTAGCCTTTCATTTTAACATGTACAGAAAATGAAATTCCCCACTAAAGTCACATTTCAGACCTTTCAAGCTAAAATTACACGTGACCCTCAATGTCAACCTGCCTCCAAAAAAATAAAAAAAACGTTTTATATCACAAAATTTTACTGACTGCATGAGAACATGCAAGGGAAACTATGCAGAAATAATAATAAAAAAAACCATGGATAAACTTACCTTGGGTGTGGGGCTTTAACTCGACCTAAAAGATGTTGTCACAGATACAAGATTCCGCACCAGCTGTGTGTGTGGAGGAGCTCCGAGTGACTGGCACTCTGGTCGCCGGATGCTTTTAAAGGCGCGCAGCCGCTCGGCTCGAGCCATAAAAGGTAAACTTTCGGATCTGCGCGGTCTGATTGGCCAGACGTCACGCAGCTAGCGTGTCGCTCGCGCGCCGCCGCTCTTGCTCGATGCTCGGGAGTGAGATGAAGGGGGGGAAAAAAGAGTAAAATATTCCTCGCGGTGGATTAATACAATTAGACATGCACTGTCCATTACGGGGATTATGTAGGTTTTTCAACGTTTTATAATGGTGTATGCATGCTATTATTACGCAATGATCAAATATGAGCTTTATTCATTCGCCTCCTAGCAGAGCCTGTTAGCCGATAGAGTTAGCAACACAAATATGTTTGAGAAACCATGCAGTAATAAGGGTACTATACTGTTACAGGTGCACCTAGATGTGGCTAACATCTTGCAACATATCCTTTATGTTACTAAACAGGATGGGGTATTATGTCAATCGTATTCAGATCCAGCCTTATTCGCAGGGCCTGTTGGATAATTAAAACGAGCTTTCTTTTAAAGCCGGGCAGAATTATTAGGACATAGCAGCAAACGTCGCCATAAAATGATTTGCCGATGAAATTAAAAATACTAGAGACCTCCCTGGATCTTGCAATGGGCCTGGGCTCAGATTCGTGACTGCAGACAGTTTAACGGAGCTGAAAGAAGGGGGTGGGGGGCTTAAGACGCAGGCTGCAGCGACCCCCGCCCCATTTTCTGTGTAGCTGATATGCTTCTGCTAAAATAGCGACCGGTTCACGCTGCAACTTCCCCATTTATTGCATTTTGCTGCCACTTGTGGAAAAGCTATACTTTTTCTTATCGACCTACTTTACACCGTGATTAAATTTGCACACACGCTGTCAAAACATATTTTAAAATACAACGGAGTACACTTTTTAAATACACGATCGCCTTGCTAAACCGTTTTTGGCTTGCTAATAATGTTTTGGGCCAGATCCACCTTCCCTAACCATTCAGTTAAATGGGTGTTCCTGCGGCAACAATTACGGGACTATGCCTTTGTGTACAGATCTGTCTTTGTGGACGACAAAGGCCGAGAAAGGCTGCGGTTCGAAGGCGTGGCGCTAGGGAAGTTTCGCCGTCTGCGGCTGGTGCAGGTGAACCGGCTGCGCTTGCCCTCATCCTTAGGACTCCAAACTATTATATTGCCTTTGGTTTGGGATGCGCCTCGTTTAAAATAATTTGATCCACTTTGTTTTTGCACATTAATACTTGCCTTAACATTAACCGTTACCGTCTTATTGTTTAAGATCGAGGCTTTTCGCTGACACTTGATTGTCTTGATCTAAGACAAAAACGGTTTCGACGCTGCAATGTTTTCCATTTACTGTTATGATTATTTTAAAAATGACTGGCAAATATCAGTATTTGCTATAATAGCAGCGGAATTGTGTGAATTGTATTCTTTTTTATATGCGTTATCCAGACTCGTGGTATTAAAAGATGCATTGAAAATGACACCGTATCCGTGATTAATATATTAATAATGACATATCCTGTTGTGAAATATGGATTAATGCATTGTTAAAAGCGTAAACTAATAACTGTCAAGGAGGAGGATTTCGGTATAAAGGAACTACTGTAATGTTAAAAACTTTACCGGAAGACAATCTGTGATATGCCCAAATCTCCATCTGATATTTTATAATGGAGGGAGTCGCCCAGGGCATATTAAGCTGCCCAAACAGCTGACTAAAAGTACACAAAAGTACATTCATAAGCTTGTTTTATAAACAAAACGAAAGTTCATACCAGTGATAGTGGTGGGAAATGGCTGATCTTGTTGAATTATTATCTCAAGTTTCAATGACACCATAACAGCGATAATCTTGGTTCCTACACTGATTCCTGGCAACACATAATCAAACTGCCTCATTCCACCATAAACTTGTATTACAAAATGTAACTTATAGCATTACAGTGTGGCTTGATCGGCAAATGTGATATAGGGGTTTGTTTTTCTGTGTATGGTAACCATTTCTGTAGTGTATGCTCCTTTTATAGGTGCTCAATGATTCTGTGCATATCATTTGAACCTGCTGGACCACGTGACTAATTGATGTTCATGCAGATGTCAGGGTTAGGTGTTGTCCTCTTAAGTCATTGAATAACCTTCTGCATATTTTAGGGTGGTCAAGAATCTTCGGTTTTTCCAGTTAGATTAGGGATGTCGCAATGCATGAGTATTCTCACACCATAAACATTTCGATTTTTATAATCTGTGGTAAAGCTAACTTTGCTTGTCATGTAAAAAGATAACCAGGTCATTTGACTATACTTTACTTAAACATACATTTTTCTGTGATTAAAAGTACCTAGCTTGTGCTGACCTATGTGGTAAGTGATGAAATGTGATATTTCACAATATTTCCTGTCTCTGTCTCTGAAAACATAGGAGAGAAATTTCCATTGAGGCGTATCATCTGAAAACAGCACATATAGTCTAAGGAACGGGACGCAGTAAGAAATGCAAAAGGATGAGCAGATGTGCATAGAATACCTGTAATTATTTTACTTGGGATTTATTGTCTTGTAGACACACAAGTATCCAACTTGTATTGAAACATTGAGGGTTTTTAAAGTGGTGTTCTTTGTGATTCAAGCCAAAGTTATC
Source organism: Mormyrus lacerda (assembly GCA_015163995.2). Lineage (NCBI taxonomy): Eukaryota > Metazoa > Chordata > Actinopteri > Osteoglossiformes > Mormyridae > Mormyrus > Mormyrus lacerda. Next base: position 7,536,552 of record JAABNX020000052.1, on the reverse strand, counting down.
CAGGAGAAATATCTATTTCCATTTTGAATCAGGATTCAAAGCAGTGTAAACTCCTGACCTGTGTGAGGCATCCTGCCTGGTTAATGACATCACTCCAGCATAACGCTTATCCACAAAGATTATATAGTGTATTCACTGACCAGCAGAAACTGACCTAAGGACAAGGCAATAGATGCACTCAAAAACTGCTCTCCAGGTGTAAACATAAAAAAGGACCGCTTATGTTCCATTGAATTCTTTAAGTGAGTACATGACACTGTTTGGGGAGATGTAGGAAAAAAACTCTAACTGCCCGAAACTCTAGCCTGAGATTCCAGAGTCCCCCTTTCCTCCAGGCCCGGTTTTCTATATCCCCCAGTTAAATAGCACCACTGAAATCGGCCATTGCGCTTTATTTACGAATATGATTGAGACTTCGATGTCTCCCTAGGGAAGGTATAGTCTCATCCATGGATGGACCGTTACTTGTAGGTGATACCAGCCCTGATCGCATGTCCAGTAAATCTCCTTTGTACTTCATGGCTACAGCTTTCACAGACATTTCTGGGTGTGTCTTTTGAAAGACATTTAAATGCATGAGAATTTGATGACATTGACTTCAGCCTAACTGGACATACGACCTCACGACGTGACCTCAAAGTGTAAGGAATCCCAGTGCTTTCTTCGCCTTTCAGCCTCAGGGATCTCATTGTTTGCTGATTTCTCTCGAGGCAGGAATCCATTTTGAAATAGCTGGAATTCCCGTGTATGGGGTCACACTAACGCACGAGCCCCGGGTTCGGAAAAGCAGGTTCGCCGGTCATTTCATGGTCCACTGAGTGAGGGGTTGACGCCCCTGATGCTGATGCTTTCAGTATCACCACGTAGCTCCAGCATCTGTCCAGCAGGCTGCTGGTGAAGGTTTGGCTGAGCATGGGAGGGATGGGTGGGGAGGGGGGACTCTTAAGGGTTTGAAAGAAATGTGGCTGGAGAAAGAAATCACACTCTGCCAGTGCCCCGCATCTGAAGGCAGGGGTCATGCTGATGAGACCCACAAAAAACACCCCCATCGTAAGGCAGTCGGCCCATCTTCTGTCCCAGCTCAGTCAGGTCCAGCTGGGAGACTGCCCCCACCCCTTCCCAGATGGCCTTTGTACTGGCCTGGGATGGTGTGCTCATTCACACACATGCGCACACACACGCGTGCGCACACACACAACACGCTCTTGTGGTCACAGATGCGGTCATTGATTCCGACTACAGTTCGACCCCGATCTGAGTGTGCGGGGGGGGGGGGCTCGGCTTTTGGATGGGGCGCCGATGCTCATG
>JAABNX020000052.1:7484592-7498335 GCA_015163995.2 Mormyrus lacerda | reverse complement strand
TATATTGCAAAAGACTTGGTGCCCATGACTACTGTGGAAAAGCCGGGATTCATTAATATGCTAAAAGTTTTTACAAGTTTCTAAAAGTGTTTACAATGGTGTGGTCTGCCATCTCACTTACAAGTATCTTTTTTGGCTTGTCAGATTGCACTTACCCTAACGTAAACAAAAACTAAAGTTAAAACTTGTTTTGAGCCATTTATTTCTCATCTGTAGTTTGATTTTGAGTAGGGGAGGGGGAAATCGATCAGAATCGGATTTATTGTGAAAAAAAAATCGATATTATTTTTAGGCCATATCGCCCAGCTCTACATACAATCTTAAACAACTGTATTCTTTCACGTTCATAAATACCAGTAAACATAAATGAGTTCAAATTAAATGATCGCGATCACCTTCAGCCTTGCAAATACTAGCTTGCCAACTGTACATGTGATCAGGGAAAATAAAATGTGACTTTGTGCACTAATCAGGCTGCTCGGTATTTGCAACACGGTATAACAAACATGATCAAAAACTAATTCTAGAAAAAAAAAAAAATTCTACCGGGTCACCAGAAATTTGTGATGTCAAAATGAGGTCACAGGCCAAAAAATGTTGGGAACCACTGCTTTAAGGTGACCCCTCAATGAGTCCCATTGCAACCTGGAGCTTCATTTCAACAGAACAAACGGCGACTTTTCTCTCTGATTCAGTTACCCATCGTCATCCAGTTGGCAAAAACACATCAGAACAACAAGCTGTTCTTTGTTGGGAATAATATAAACACACACACACACACACACTAGGAACGCAAAAGTGTCAGTGACCATCAGATTCCGGTTTAAAGCCCTCTGCTGCTCGGTGGTAGGACAGACAGCGGCGATGTTATTTATTATTCACGTTTTAATATCCTGGAAGGGCGTGGCAGAGTGGCCCCGGTCCCGTACGCTGCCCACCGGAGCGACGGCCCCACTGCGACCCGTCTGAAAAAGCTCAGCACACTTTCTTTTCTTCCCTGAGCCTTGGCTGGTGTCCTGTCCCCCCCCCCGCCCCGTGCACAAAGAGGGCTTTTGTTTCTAGTGGGGGCGCCCTACGGCACCATGTGATCGAGAGGCGTTCTGCCGTTTCCCAGCTCTCCGGCGGCGACACCTGACCTCTGACCCCCAGTCACATGTCTGCAAAGTACTTCGCCCCATCTGGCTGCCCTGGTCCCCAGGGGGTGTCGACCGCACGGCCCAGAGTGCCATACAGAGTGAGGACGCTGACGTACCTCTGTGTTTGTTTGAAGGGCTGAGAAAAGATACACGTGAATGAAAAACAGACGGCAGAGAGACTACAGGGCACTTTGGAAACTACTTTAAGCTGCAGCATCTAAGAGGGAAAGTAATCCTTTCCAGGTTCTCTAAATAAAAACCAAATAAAAGTGGTTGAACAGAACTGCCTTGTCAATGATCACTTAAAGAATAACACAGTATTTCTATTATGCTCATGCAATTCTATAATGCTTATTATAACACAGTAAGTAAGTTCATTGTATATACTATAATATAGTAACTTACCCGGATCTATTTTATGTTGCATCCATTCTATGTCTGCTTCTGCGTATTGGACACTGTACATACCTCTAATTTATATTCCATACTTTATACTCCGGTACCTTTATATTTAATTTTTATGAGTGTGTGTGACTGGCCCTGTGGCTTATCCGTGACCTGAGTACTTAATTTCGCTCCACGGTATGTGCGAACATGTGTGGAATGACAATAAAGTTTCTTGAATCTTCATTCCATAATTAATAATGTAGAATTATACCTTGGAAGTCCAAGTAAACATTTCCAATTTTTCTTTGACACTTTTTGTCAATATTAAAGATAAAGACAAATTTTATAAGACATGCAATACTAGAGCTCCTACTGTAGCCTCATTATGAGTTAAACTTGGAGGATACATTAAGAAGAGTCACAGGGCTGAGGAGGTGCTGAGGAGGTTCATAGAAGTTGCTGCATTCCTTTCTTCTCCCACAGCTGACTGCTTTCCTGCCAAAATACAAACCTTGGGATGGACAGTCACCCCCCAAGACGGCAGACCATCTTCACCCACCAGCACTGCCATATCCGCCCAATCCCTCTAGGGGGTGCCGCAGAGCTCATACCAGCGCTGAGTGCTATGATGCCTGCCCCCAACAAGGACAGTGTTTATAAGCATCCGACGTGAGTGTGTCTGACATTACACCCCTGTTCATTTATACTGTAGAAATTTGTTGTCACAGCTTCGTTAGCATTGTATGTATAGCATACCGTCACTATTTATTTATATAAATATATTATGTCCCTTTGTTGCTGTATGCAGCTGAATTTTTCCATGGGATCAAAGGATATCACCCATCCATCCATCCATCCATCCATCCATCCATCCACATTACCCACATTTGGGTTTTCTAGAGTAATCCCAGTTATGAGACCCTCCCATCCCAGCTAGGTAACCAATCCCCCCCCCTTTGCTTTTCACATTTTCAGTCCATTTGTCCCTGATCATGTGACAGGGTCTATTCACCCACGTCTCTCCCACGTGGCATTCTCAGGACACGCCCCTGCCTCACATATCCGTGATGTGCCGTTTGAGCGCTCCCGTGCTCAGGCGCCACCTAGTGGATTCAGGCTCAGCAGAGACTCACAGTCATATCAGTGACTAATGACAGAGGAGGGGGAGGGCATTGGTCATGTAAAATTTCTCACTTACACATTCTCTGTTTCTCTCTCTCCCCCTCTCTGTCATACACACACACACATACACATACCCACACACGTGTTTGTATTCATATCTTTGTGGGGACTCTCCATTCATTTCTATTGGCAAAAAGCCAATCCCAACACTGAAAACCATAACCACAATCGAGCCCTAACCAATATGAGACATTTGGCATTTTTATTTTTTTGATTGCATTCACAGATCTTTGTGGGGAACCCAAAAAGTAATCTAAACGTAATCCACACACACACGCACACACACACGTCGGGTAAGCATATTTTTATGGGGACCGCTCATTCATTTCTATGGGAAAAATGCTAACGCAAACTATGACAACCTTAACTCCTATCCAGCCCAGACCATAAGTAATCAAGCAAAATCAAGCAGTTCTTAGTTTCGCATTATTAGTTTTTTCATTGCAGTCACACATTTTTATTAAATTGAGTTTCCTGTGGGATGTCAGGATGAGCACTGGGGGCCTCAACTGGGCGCCCACAATTAAGACCCCCCCGCCCCACCCCCCGCAAACCTGACATCGATGCAGGAAATCAGCCTAAAACAACTGAAGCTCTGCAGCATGTCACGCTTGCAAACAAGCGCCACACGCAGCAAAACCGAAGGGCTATGCCAAGCAAACACCACTCTGCATTTACCTTATTTTTGGATGTTTATGGTACGTCGTTAATTTCAATTGATTCGGTATAATCCCTTGTTTCCCCAAATGAATCTAAAGTCACCTTCAAAGATTTGTCCTTGCATGACTGCTGGAAATGAGACCTCCCATGTTTAGGAGATTAATCTAGCTTCTTTTAAAAGAACAAGCACCACACGTGTTTTTGGTTTATCTGGTTTTTTTCCCCTCCGGTTTCAACAAGGACTATTAAGCAGACCCCCGCCTTCCCCCCCAGACAAAGAGCTGCAGATTTCCAAGGTCTCCAGATGGCATGAAGAGCCCAGCACCCCCTCCGTCCTGCTTCTGTGGCTGTTCCTGCCTTTGTCTGCATTTCTATGCTCTTCCCCTTCCTCTGCTGGCCATGTGCAGCCCTCTCTCGCACCAACACTGCAACTGCAGTGAGGGAAAAAAAAAAAGCTATCACACGGAGGCCATTGCTGCATCACGGACACGGTGGTGGTAAAAGATAGTGATCCGCTCCCGGTTCCATTGCTGACTCATTCAAAATGGCAGGAAGAGCTAAAGTACTTAGCGCACTGCACACAACAGCCCACTGGTGTATCACAGCCCGTGAGAAACATTTCCCCATTTAGTCACTAAAGGAGACTGAAATTACCCTTTCAGGGTTACTTCTACACAAGTCTGATCCGCAGTCCCTCACATGCTGAGGAATTTTTGGTAGTCATGGCAACACTCCTATTTACTTGGTCCCCTAGGAAACCCAGCAAAATACTCAAACACCATTAACGATGTGAAAGTGCAAAGATTTGTCATGACATGTTGAAAGAGCAGTATGCATCTTATTGATTATTTGCTGGGCATTTTTTTCGATCTCCACAGAAATGGGTAAGAATTATTATGAGAAAAACTGCGTGAGTGGAGCCGCTTTTTCCCAGGGTCTCGTGGGAAAGCTGCAGGAAGAGACCCAGCCAGCCAAAGGTAGTATCCCATCATGTAACTGGAAACCTGTTCAAATGGACGCAAATCACATTGCACGGCAATAACACAGCAATTTACCATACTCCACACGTGAGCTTATTCTATTTTCCAGCAACAAATCCACACATCGTAGAAGAATCACGTCTGACGAGTATTTTAATCTAAGACGTCCATCTTGGTAAACTCTACCAAGGGAAAGTGCGGCCCCCTCCGCCTCTGTCCAGGGAAAAGCACAGCCGCCCCTCCGCCTCTGTCCAGGGAAAAGCGCAGCCGCTCCTTTGCCTCTGATCAGGGGAAACGCCCCCCTGCCCAAGGGAAAAGCATGACCACTTCTCCATCTCTGATCACGGAAATGTGTGGCCACCTGCCAAGGGATAACCGTGGTGGTCCCTCTGCCTCTAATTGCAGAAAACCATGACTGCCTCACTGCCTCTGACCAGAGAAAAGCATGGCCCCCCTCTGCCTCTACCTCGGGAAAACCATGACCACGCCTCTGCCTCTGCCCAGGGAAATGTGCAGCCGCCTCTCTGCCTCTACCTATGGAATACCGTGGCGGTCCTTCTGCCTTTGCCCAGGGAAGAGCGCAGTCTTCCCTCTGCCTTTGTCCAGGAACAAGTGTGACCATCCCACTGCCTCTGCCCCTGCCCAGGAAAAACCATGACCGTCTCTCCATCTCTGATCAGGGAAAAGTGTAGCTGCTACTCTGCCTCTGCCAAAGGGATAACCAAGGTGGTCCTTCTGCCTCTAATCATGGAAAACCGTGACTGCCCCTCTACCTCTGATCAGGGAAAAGTGTGGCCAAACCTCTGCCTTTGACCTGGGAAAAGTATGGCTGCCCCACTGCCTCTGACCAGAGAAAAACATGGCCCCCTCTGCCTCTGATCAGGGAAAAGTCGGCCTCCCTCTGGCTAGGGAAAACCATGGCTGCCCTCTGCCTTTGCCTAGGGCTAGCTAGCAATGTGAAAGGCCCTTTTCAAGACTCCTCCCAGCAGCGCACTTCTGCCAATGAACAGTGATATTTACGGGGCACATGACTTTGGCAGCCGCATGCATAATGTGACTTTGTTGAGCTGTGTGATTGCAGGCCTGCGCTCTACCTTCTGTGTGAACTGGAAACCAGTTGAAACTGAGGCTCCGGCCGCCAGCCGAATACCGGTGCCTGTTTGGTACCACTTTACATCCTAAATCCGTGTCTAATCAGAGAAAGAGGATAAATTGATTTTTCAATCAAATTTTGCACAGAATAGATACTTGTGTTGGTGGGCTCAGTCCAGATTTAGCATTCGTTGTCAGCTCTCTCCAGCAAGGGCGCTGGGGCTCACAGTTACATGCTGTCTATTTGAGTACAGTTCCATGGTTTAAGTGCTCGTGGATAGAGCTGGCAGGATACCAAACCAAGGTGGGCCTCCAGGCCTGCCCTGTCGATGTGCGCCGGCTTCGTTTTCCAAACCAAGGTGGGCCTCCAGGCCTGCCCTGTCGATGTGCGCCGGCTTCGTTTTCCCTGCCCTTCTCAGAGCACTCGTCCTGTATGTGTGGCTTTCAGGGAAGTACATGAAGCCCCTAAGATATGAACCAGCTCTGTTCTGAGAGCTGGTTAGCAAGTGCAAAAGTTTGCTAGTCCAACAAAGTTAACCTAAGGCATCTAGCTGGTGATGCTCCAACCCTCAACCCCCATCGAGACATGTACACGCACAGCTATTTGTATATAAGAAAATGCTTTTAAAACCCAATATTTGTGTTTTTGTTATTGATTTTGGGTGCATTTTAACAACAAACAACTAAGAGTTCTTTTTCCCATTGTTTTCAATCAGCTGATCTAGTTTACCGCTAGCAAGGGAGCCTACATTACTGTATGAAGAATATCAGTTAAGCATCAGAGATTCAAACTATGTGCTACTGTGAACTTTCAAACTCCACCGCAGTTCTTAGTTTGCAATTATTAAAACAATTTTGGATTGAGAGGACATGCATCGGGTGGCATGGTGGTGCAGTGGTTAGCGTCACCCCTCTGACACCTGGGTTTGAGTCTCTGCTGGGATTCCGTGTGTGTGGAGTTTGCATGTTCTCCCTGTGGTGACTGGTGGGTTTCCACTGGGTACTCCAGTTTCCCCCCACAGTCCAAAAGCATGCTGAGGATGATCGGAGTTACCAAATTTCCCATATGTGTGAGTGTACCCTTCAATGACACCCCATCCTAGGTTGTTTCCTGCCTTGTGCCCATAAGCTCCAGAACCTCTGTGACCCTGAATAGCACAAGTGGTTTCAGAAAACGGAGGGACATGCATGCTTGCATCTTGAAGGTTCATATATAGAGGACCTTCTGTATAGATGCTCAGAAAAACACACTACTGTCCTGGGTGAATGTCAAAGAAGAGGGAGAAATGCTTCTAGGGATGTCAAAGGAGCCATGAGAACACTGGAGACAGTGTGCTTGCAGACTATGTCCCCCAGGCCCAAGGCAGCAGCAATGGAACAGGACATTACAGCACAGCACAGTCCTCAGCAAAGGGGTCAACAGTCACCCCAGATCAGCAGGGGTCACATCAGTTAAGGATGTGGGCTCAGGACATAAAGGATGCTGGCAGGAGATGGTTTGCTCAAATATTCACCCCTCCTCATTTGTGGCCAACAGGGGGCGTCCAAACCTTGGAGGCCCCACATAAATACACAGTTTGAGTGGCAGTAAACATCATCGCTGGTTGCTGGTTCAAGTCCCAGCCATGACCCTGCAGTACCACTGAGAAAGGCATCTACCCAGAACTGCCAAATATCCATAAGTATGGAGGAGAACGAGCCCCGCCAAATGTTGAGAGTTAACGGCAATTCAGGCCTCGAATAGAACGCCAGGCCGCTCTCTTAGGTTCGACTTTGATTCTCGCTGGTTTCACTTCACTCACGGCAGCCCAAAGGTTCACATTCCCCACCTGGCAGCTGAGTATGCTTCTGCTTTTCGTGACCAGCCACATTCAAATGTAAATCCCCCACTGCCCCACTGCGGTATTTATCTGAGAAACATCAGCAGGTAGAACTTATCAGGGAACCATTTTAAACATGGAAATTACGTGAAAACTTCAGCTAACCAAATCAGGTGGGAGTACCAGGCAGGCAGGAGGAGACCTACGCCGGTCACTGTCAGTGCAGGCAGGAGGAGACCTACGCCGATCACTGCCAGTGCAGGCAGGAGGAGACCTACGTCGTTCACTGCCAGTGCAGGCAGAAGGAGAACTACGCCGGTCACTGCCAGTGCAGGCAGGTCATTTTTAAGCTGACATCCCATGTCTGACCAGTGTCACCTTCCTGGCACCCTAATAATGGCACAACTGGGAGCTGCATGGTAACAGCCTGCAGCTAAACGCAGCTGGCATAAATATTTGAAGACGCTTAGAATATTAATGAAGGCGGCATCTGTTAGGTAGCAGGTGGCGGCAGCTGTGAGGCTCTGCTGAGAGCGGCAATAGGCTGCGGCCGTGTTTGCGTGCTGATCTGGGAAAGCCAGCTCTGTAGCATGCGTGGACAGAAGCCACCCTTATAATTAAAAAAAGAGGATGTAACAGAAATAATGAATGATTAATTACATATTTAGGGAGGAGCACGGTGTATTATCTTTATTGGTCATAGAGTAAGAGCCAGAAGGTTCCTCGGGCAAATGGATAATAGGTGTCTGCAGTGGGTGCGTATCGAGGAGGGAGGGATCGGCACCGACCGTGACAATGGTGAGAGGGCTCACCCTGGTGGTGACACAGGGAACTGCATGTGGCGGGGCGGCGGGTCACATGTCTGCTTTGCAATTAACCGCCCGTCACGACCTGGGTCGCTGGAGACAGGAGGCGTGGCGGTGTGGTCCATAAACTGTCTCATCGCCATGGAGACGTATGTGCAGGGAAAAGGGTGTGGGGTGGATTGGGAATGGTCTGTCGCATCGGACACGTGACATCAACACCCCCCTACTTTCTTCTGTGGTCTTGGATGCCTGAACACAGACAGTGGAGGGTGGATGATCATATCGCGTCTGCTCTGGCCGCTCTGGGTTCCGGAGAATTCCGATAAGGATGTTCTTTGGGTGGCGGGGTGGGGCAAAGCGGCTTGTGGTACGGGGCCGTAATATCGGGAAAAGTCAGAGGTGATTGTGACTGGCACCACCTCGTTACATCCCGTTAGCGTCACAAGGTGATGGCTGTAAAAACACAAACATGAACAGAAGTCACACTTCCCATATGCACCCTCAGCCTTCAGCTTTCTTTGACAGGTCTTTGGCATGTCACGGCAGTACGCGCGTTTGTCATTCATATACGGGATCGCGCCGTGAAACAGGTTTGGGGACCTTCACAGTCAAAAGTCGTCAACCGGTCGAAGCGAGAAGGGACCTTGGGGAGTCGCGGCATGAGGGAGCGCCCCCACCGAGGCAGGCGGGAAGTGAACACCCCACACGAGGTGCTGTGCCAGTTTTTATACACCCTCCGCAAATAGTGCGGCTACGTCACAGGGTCAGGCAGTCACTGGTGGCAGTGGGGCACGGCTTCCTGGAAGACTGCCAGAGCATGGAGAAAGAAAAGAGAAGAGAAGAAAGGAAATGGCAGGAGGAGGGGCTGACACGAGCAACAGCTAAACTGACAGTCTGCTTCCCCGAAAACGGCTGCTAGTGACAGGAAGCATTTCTCTCTGCCTGTGACCCACGTAACTGATTCAGCAGGGCGGACGAGTAGCACCAACAGAGAGCCATGCCCCTGACATGACACACAGACTTCCTGTCTGATATGACACAAGGCGGCCGTGCTGTACAGGAAATCCAGCATCGCTCGGACTTTACCTCCTTCCATTCTGAGCCTCTGCATCAAAACCAATATTCATTAACGACAGTTTGACAGAAGTCTAGCTTTTGCTAAGTGTAGGAGAGCCAGATGACGGTTCTGGAAGATTCCGGTCCTTCCTGCCAGACAGTCACTCTCAAGAGGCTGGTTTTGGTTTATCCTCCCCTGTATTATCAGCGAGAGAAGCTTCCAGAACATATCCCCCCATAAAAAAAAACTTATTCCCACGACGTCGTCAAGGTCAAACTGGAGCATTTTGCATGTGGAAGGAGCTGTTTAAGGGGGAGGTTTAATCAGAACATTATTTCCCTTATGAATAGAGGAAAATATAGCTAGAGGGACAGAAACAATCACACTAAGCATCAAACTATCAGTCAGGACTAGTTAGTAATGCTAATCCACTGGAGCCTTGGAACCATCTAGCCATTATCATCATGCATCCTGTTCCAGATGAGGGACACACCTAAACCAGGCCGTGAAAAACGCACACTGAGGCCGCACAGAAACCCTAGATGAAACCCCCCCAGCTCCCACCACCTACCTCCTTTGGCTGGATGTCTTTGAAATACACCCCACCCTCCCGTCCTTCCCTCCTTGGCAAAATGCGGCTGTGCTCCACACACAGCCTGCAGGCTGATTGCGGGAGCTGCGTTTGGCCATATATGGTAGAAGAAGACATCAGTGCTGTGGCGCCTGCCTCCCCACTGCTCCCCCTGCTGGCTGCTTCTGGTAATGTGACGCACAGCAATGTCATTGCTGCGTGTCAGTGAGTAAACTTGCGTGTGTGGGTTTAAGGAGGGGTAACCTAGTGCTGACCACCGCAGCGACACACATAACAGGCAGTCTTAACATGCCACTAAAATACTACCTGAGAACTTGTAGGATTGCACAGAATTCCAGAAAAAGGAAATGAAGTAAACATTATGGATAAACAAAAACCTAAACAGCAAAGCATCAAATGGAGCAAAAGCATCCACTGATTAACTCGCACGTTAAAATCACTTTTATAAAGTTGCCAAATGCAAACTGCCTCACAGCGGCTCCTATCTGCCCCCAAAGGAAACGCACAGAGTAGCCTGAAGCAGGAGATACGATGTGGTCACCCTGCAGGGCACGAACAGGGCACGACAGACAGAGCCTCTGACATGGGGAGTGTCCCTCCCCAAACACACACAATACACATGCACAGACACGCGCAGACACAGTGTGTGCAAAACAGCATCATTAAATCACAAAATGGCAGTGTGTGTGTGTGTGTGTGTGTGTGTGTGTGGGGAGGAGGGGGCACCTATCAGCATGATGGATGACCCCATAGCCCAGTTCGCATGCTCCCTACGGGTGTTCTGAGGCTGGGGACTGTGTACCATTGCAACCGACACCAGTCCAACCATCTAGAAGGATGATCTGGACGCCACTGGATGTTATGAGACATGTATGTGGACTGGATTTAACAAAGCAGTGCAAGCATAGGGTTTGTGCCGTTCATCTTTGCAGAAATATACTGATATCTACAGTTTTCCATGCAGTCGTAAAACTAATTCACCAGATTCAGCACCAAACACAATATACATCTACCAAGAACTGGGACAAGAATAAAATGGCAGACACGTAACATTTAAAGGAGTTTGTCAGGAGGTTCCCGGAGAGATACACCGATCCAGGACAGGCATGTGTGCTGTGTAACCTGCTATACAGAGAAACTAGGTGGAATGTAACAAAGTGGGAGGGGGCCAAGCCACTCCCATCTGTAAACCCCCCCCCGCCACACAATGCGGAGCCCGGTGCAGCTGGAGGGAGGGTTGCAGGCGGCGGGAGCCGTGAAAGCGAAGGATAACCTCTGCGATCCGGGGCACATCTGCAAGTACTCTCACTCACCCTTGTGCAGAATGGGGTGGGGTACATTTCTGGGGCAAAGGGCTTTTCTTTAACATATACGCCCTTTGCTGTGCCAAATAATCACCTTCAAGGGCGAAGGTTCTACAGAATACCTCACCTTTCATATCCATGCGAAAAGAACGCTCCAGGATACAGGTTTAAGTCTATCGTCTGCACGAAAAAAAATGTCCTTCCTTTTGGCTCACCAGCCCAACGGACTAATAAAAAATGGAAAGAATGAGGATGTGAAAGTAGGTCACGTTATAAAATTTTGCCAGACCGCTCCACATCACGCTCCATTTTGCCCGACCACACACAATAAAAAACGAAAAATGAACACAAAATTAAAAACAGTCCTTGAAAAGGTATAATACCCGGACGTGTCGAAATAATAAGGTGAAGAAAGCATTCTGGGATAATCTTTCCCAGAGTTTTCTTTTCATTTCCTCTCCGGCTGGTGTGCAGGAGGAAAAGAGGGGCGTGTAGATCATCAGCAGCTGTGCAAAGGAGCTGCGTGAAAAGTACCGGCGCCACAATGGGCTTCTGCTGCCACCGTGTGGACAAATGTACGAATGGCAAGATAAGCTAGCTGGGTATAATGGCTCTGCTTAGCTGACGCTGTTAACTTAGTTAGCAAATTTGAATTTTGAAATTTTTAAATTTGAATGACGCCATCCGGTGCTCGTTAGGGTGGGTCCTCGGTGAAGCTGGAGCTGCTGTGAGCTGGGATGGGGGAGGGACCCGGATGGGGGGAGTAGAATAGTCCTGGGGAGATATGAGACATGACAATGGTGGGGGCGTTGAGCCTGACAGCTGCTGGAACAGCAACACACAAAAGCCCATCTGAGGCATCCTCACCCCCCCCCCCCAACACACACACAAATACACACATACATACATATGTGTGTGTTAATATTATAACAGGTCCGGAGAGGCAGCCGCTCTTAAAGTGACCTAATTATAAACTCATCTGTTTTTTTCTTTAAAACACGCTCAGTGTTAAGTGAGATTTTAAAATCCAATTTCTCAAAGCATTGAGTCTATTGTTGTACTGTGGTGACCTTGTACTGTGTGGCTTTTATCCCACAGTAAAAATGGGGGGGGGGTGGGGGGTGGGGATTATAGCTCATTCAGTATTCAGCAAGCCAATCTGACAAAGAAAAAGTATTCCATTCCACATGGGACTGACTGCCCACGTTTAAGACCCCAATGTCAAAGAAGAGCATTAAACATGATTGGCTGAGATTCACACAATACCTTCACCTTCATTTCCTTAGCAGGCATGTTTCTCCAAATCGTATACATAGAAATATACATACATTCATATGTTCATGGTTTAAGTAATAAAAAATGAACAGGGTTAACAGGGGAATCACAGGGCTGTAGCACGGGCATTGACATTGGCTGGTAACCAATTATACTCCTGCTAAAACTCATCTTTGCGATGTATCTGTGCTCATCCTAAAGTGTCGTAACATACAGCACTTGCTTTTTGATCATAACAAATAATAGTGAAGAATTATCATCTTAAAATAGATGATATTTTGTCTTTCTGGCATCAGACAAAAAATTATGAACCGCTAAGTAAGCGTTCTCTAAGACAATTCTTTTTTTTTTCCTCTCAGTCTTGACTATCTGTTTCATTTGGACTTGGGATGACTTGGACTAAAACGTCTCTGAACTTGGTCTTGACTTTGACTCAAACCTCTTTGGGCTCGGTCTTGACTTGGACTCAAACCACTTTGGACTCGATCTTGACTTGGTCTTAACTAGTCCTGGTCTTGTCTTGGACTCTGCATAGGTTGTCTTGACTACTGTCCTGCATAATCATTGTGTGATTATGTATATTGGCAGAATGAAGTTTCAGCCGTCTGCAGGGTGGGGGCATCAATGCGCAGATCACCCCACTGTCTACGGCATCACTGTGCTTTCGCAAACAGGCCGCTTGTCAAAGCCGCTTCATGCCTTGGTGATGAATTATTATTTACAGATGACAAGGGAATTCAGACTTCAGTTTGTAAGGAAAAACAAAAAGAAACTACCAGGAATAAACATTAACTGCCTGCTACTCAATCCGGCCTCTTAGAATTTGACAAGCACATACTTCCTGAAATTATTCATGGGATTAAACCATAATATTGACTAAATTTCCCACTTCCTTTTACTACACAATCTGTTACCATTTTACTCAGTACTTACCACGCCTTTATAGCAAGTCCTTTGCTACAGAGGAAAACAAATTCCAATAAAATAATCATATAAACAGGATTATCCCTACTAGTACTGTAAATACATCCCATAATAACACCAGAGTTTCTTTACTAATCCATTGTCGACTGTTAATCCAGATAAAGTTATTTGTTTGTGTTTTTTTACCAGCAGATATCTGACAGCGGTGACATATCACTGCACTTTTTCAGGGCCTCAGACCCCCCTGGCTGTCTCCACATCCCCACACACTAAGAAAGTAGAATTGTTGTGCTAGTCTGACTAAAACCAGACCTTTAAAGTACATGTAAACATGTTAGTCTGACTGAAATTGTACTAAATTGAATTTCATTAAGTCGGACTAAGACACCCATATAATGCGATTGGGGGTTGATTTACTCCTGCATGTATACGTTCAGTCGGACTCAAACTGGCCTAGGCGCTCTGCATATGCTCCACAGTCCACCCCCCCCCCGCCCGCCCGCCCCCAGGCTTTAACTCAGAAGTATC
>JAABNX020000052.1:7459204-7473888 GCA_015163995.2 Mormyrus lacerda | reverse complement strand
AAAGAACGGGATGACCAGCAACACCTGCTGGCCAAACGGGGAAGGGACACAGTGAGACACAGGGGCTGACCCTGACAAGCCTGGCCTCAACGTATCTGCAGGTCTTAGCCCTTAGCTCCCAGCTCCCTGGGTGTTGTTATGGGCAGCTGCCCTTCACAGCCAGCTTGAACCTTCCGAGAGCAAGTTGGGGGGAGGTGTAAAAAGAATTTCCTCTTGGAGGTCAACAAAGTATTTCATATCAAAGTATTTCATATCTAGACCTGACTTAGTTATATAATGTATATATATAACTATATATATGTATATATTATATATATAGTTATATATAATGTATTGGTAACAGACAATATCTCAATCCGAAACCTTTCACGTGAGTTTTGTAAACCTTTCACACGTTTTTTTTTTTAGAAAAAAAGGTTACGCCGACTGCGTCCTTCGAAGGATGCAGCCCCTGAATTGGAACACGGCTTAAGAGAAGTATGCATTTCTGCAATACTCACTATGTACTGCAGAGGGCGCAGGAGAACCAGAGATGAAACGGGTAATTCCAGGGGGTTTTCAGCTGCGGTCAGCACACGCCATTAATAGGATTCAAGCTGTAGAGCCCTTGATGTAGACCAGCACACGCCATTAATAGGATTCATGCTGTAGAGCCCTTGAAGTAGACCAGTGCTATGCCATTATTAAGGAATCACATAATTTTACATTCTGGTGTTAAATAGCTGTAACGATATCCTTATATCTGCTTTATAATCTTCAAACCACCTGTTGTTTTTAAACTGAAAAAATAAAAATAATCTCTATGTGTTCCTATGCTGCATCTACCGTGACTGACTGCTTTCTCTCTCGACTGTACCATGATCCTGATTTACCTTAACCAAAGGAGCCACTCTCCTGGATATTATTTTAGCAAAATAGCTTTTAAAATGTTCTTTTTTTTACTTTACAAAAACGTTATTACTTCGAGGCCACATTGGGATCATAACAAATAATTTTCAAAAGGCCAAAGCTAATATCTGGCTTTAATTAAAACTTTCTGCAAACCACAATGAATGGCGTAAGAGAGAGTTTGATATTTAGGTAGACAGTTTAATAATATAAAGGCACTGCTCTCCCCCCCCCATTCCTCCGCCCCTCACCACAGTTCTTATTAAGTGAAAGAAAAAGTGAGTAACTGCTGCTAATCGCTACATTAACGGCTAATGCCTTTTTTTCCTGGCAGACTGAAAAGCAAACCAAGTTCAGACTTGACGTGTAAAATTATCTAACTGAATTGCAAAACATTTTTCAGAGCCATCTAGCACATAAGCTGAGGAGTTTATAATTAGTTTTATCTCGGCCATAATTTAATTAAATGATAAATGTGTGAAATGATAGTCAATGATGATAAGTTTGTGAAAATATAAGAGGGGAAAAGTGCAAAAGAAAATTGTTAAAAAATGCAACTGCATGATACCAAGGGCACAGTTTTGCTGAGCTGAAGTGAAATGTGCTAATTCCGGAAATATCTGTGTAATGTCTCGCATTACTGGAAATAGCAGGGTGTAAAATTGCCTCTGTAAAAAGAAGGTATTTTTTTTTTTGGGATGGGCTTCAAATAGAAATGGTAGGAAATGCAACTAGGCGAAGATTTTACAATTGATGCACACATACCAAAAGATACGATTATTCTCCAAAAGGTGAAAAGTTACTGTAGACGGAAGGAGGAAGCATCCTCTGATACGATTCTTATGCAAGGTGACCATGATGGGTAAATGAAAAAAATTGGCACAGACCAGTGTTTCCCACTCCAGCCCTCAGGGAGTCACAGAGTGTCTGGCAGGGAGCTGAGGGGGGAATAAAATGTAGACCGTCTGTGGGCTCCTGAGGACCAGATTGGGAAACACTGTCAAAGGGGAAGAAAAGCAATTTCTACTCAAATGGACTGTGCAGTGGAGTTTACACACTGCACCAAAATGTCCATTTGGGCATTTTATGTAGTTATTTGGTGCACACATTTAAAGCATACGTTCTATAAAGTGACACCTAAACTGAACTACCCTGAGCAAAACAAAAAAAAAGATTTAAGAATCATAGGTAGGACTGTTGCATCTGTGGCAGATGCAAGTAAAATTTGTCGAGGATATAAGTAACTATAATTCTAGAATCCAGAGAACTGCACGATTATTTATTTCGTGGGGTAAAAATAAAAATATAAAATTTAGAACCATGTCGGATGCTGGGGTTCCATGAATAAACTCTATGAACCTTTAAGGGAATTAATGCAGTCCCTTCAAAGCTGCTCTGCAGTGCAGTTTAGCTGACGCTCACACACGCCTTGAACCCGAAGCGGCTTAGACTGATCTTTGTTGAAAACCAGCTCAAAATCTTACATCTGACATTCAAATCTAGATATCAGGTTACACCTTGACGCAAGACCTACACATGACTTTTATATTACTGTTATATATATATATATATCTATATATTTTAACATTTTTCTTGGGAAGCAT
This sequence comes from Mormyrus lacerda, assembly GCA_015163995.2. NCBI lineage: Eukaryota > Metazoa > Chordata > Actinopteri > Osteoglossiformes > Mormyridae > Mormyrus > Mormyrus lacerda. Next base: position 7,471,396 of record JAABNX020000052.1, on the reverse strand, counting down.
TAAAATCGATTTATTGTCTCTTGCTTTGCAAAAAGTTGCAGCAGTTAAATCGATGCATTTGAATGTTGTTTTAGGTTCTGCTAGATTTACTAATAACGCAAAACTCAAGGAGTGACTTTTGTGAGCAAAATATGCAACTGCTGTGTCATAATGACCAAACCCCAATGCCCTGCGTCCTTTGCATTGTAAAATACCCCCACAAGCGCCAAATTCTCCATTTTCTTGTGATTCCTTTACTTTTCCTAGAAGTATCAATTTCAATTTTTATCTTTATCATTCCAAAAATTCAAAAGAAATATTTCCCAGATGCAATATATTCCCTCTAATAGAGAATTGGACTTTAAAAATATCTTCAATTGTTTTGTGAATATCTTTCCAATGTGGATCAAGATAGAGACAGTCCCAGAACAAATGATGACTGACCCACACAATCTCCACTCTGTCACCCTTGGAGAAGTATAATGAAATACCTTATATCTTTCCAGCAAAATTCTTTGCAAGTAGTAGAACAGGTTATTTCCATTGTAGTTGGCATAATCTTTACCCAGTCTTCTTTTATGTATAAAATAGTGTCTGATCTAAACTTAAGGAACCCTTCATATAATGTAGAAATAATCTTATTACATGGTGTTAACCCACTTGCTAAAATAAATAATTTCAATATTTCAACCACTTTTGTTTCAATTCTTTTATCAGTGTTGTTATTAAAAAAGTGTTCCATGGAGATATCTGGAAGAAAAATTCATTCTAGACCACAATTTGCCTGTAAAAAAATCCCTTACGTGTGAATGTGAGGACTTGACAGTCCCTTGTTTATCCAGGATTGAAAAGTAGTGCCTGTTCTCTTAGGAAAAAAAAATTGGAATCACACGCACCACCGCAGCAGTCTGACTGGTTTGTCCAAATGACATCATTTTAAGGTTTCCTTCCAAATATTTAAATCTATATTGATCCATGGATTGTTTTACCAAATCATTTATCATTTGGTACTCTCTGATTCTTTCCATCTTGCTGTATTCGCTAAGATACACCAACACTCAAAGCCTTTAGTTCAGCTGCATCGTAATATTCTCTCAGACAAGGAACACTGTCTACTTAAGAGAAAAGTTCCATATATAATTCTAGGCTTTTTTCTTTGCCATATATGTCTTGATATTATTTTATCCCATTCAATACACTGCTGGGCTAGAATTTCTCCAGGAACGATCTAAAATAAATATAGGTGTAGAGATAAAACATCAATCCTAACTGATACTATTCCGGAACTTAAACTTCAAAAGGCAATGAGGTAATGAGGTTCCACCATGAAATGTCAGGTTTTAACTTTGCATTTAAGTGGAGATAAGCTGCAACTGCTTTTATGTATCTCCGGACGGACTGACTCCAGGATATTTCGTTGATACTACCTCCCAGTTTCATTCATATTTTTCTCAAACATAGGAAGGTGGATCATCATTTGGTCATCGCTATCATCCTTCCTGTGGGCGGCTGCAGCTGAGCACTGCTGCCATGTGCTGCGTTTCCCTGACGGTCATCCAGCTCACTGGATCCTCTTTGCTCTGGACCCGAGCAGCTGGACCAGGCCAAGGGGACGCCCACGTGACACCTGGCTGCGCCACAGAGACGCCCATTTCCGGAGGGCGGCACTGGATCACGTGTGAGCCTGGGGGGTTGCCAACCAGGATCCTGAGGTGTTTCGATGGGGGGGACAAGGCAATGCGTTGTGCCAGTACATGCTCCCCAACCTGGCCTGATGATAATTAAGGGTAAAAACTTAAAAACAAAAACAAAGCTATTCTGCCATTGACTTAGCAGCTCAATAAATAAAGCTAAAATGTGAGGGGAGATTGGACTTTTTCCAAAAAAAAAGGTCTGATAAATTATCATTAATTATCCATCCATCATCGTGACCGCTGAATCCCAACTGGGGGGCACAGGCAGGATTATCATTAATTATAATCATAGAAAATGTCTATTTTAGAAAGATTTCTGTATAATAGACTTGAAAGCCAAATAAAACCTGGTACAGATAACACCACCTCACAGAATCGAAGGCTGTCTTGCATCCGGAGCTAGAAACACTGTCTGTATCCCATGCTGTGGATTGTGTTTAATAATCTGCAAGATCGTTCTAATATCATCTCGTGTTTGTCTCGTGTTGACGAAAGTGGTTTGATCTAAGTGAATAAGCTGAGGAGAATCTTTTCACTTCCCAAAGCCAGAATTGAAGTGAACAGTTTGCAATCTACATTTAGCATGAAAATGGAATCCGTGGTTTCAACACTGCATTTCAACCTTCCCTTCTTTATAACTGAAATTATAGCTTCGCTCCGTGAGGGTGAAATTTCTCTTTTCTGTAACACCCAGATGAAGCAGCACACTTACTTGTACCCCTCTGCAGTATAACCATCTGTGCCTGGAGACGTGTTTGTTTTCAAATTGCTAGCTGGAGTTCCTTCATTTCTATGTTTCCTACCAGTTTTTCATTTAGTTCATCGGTAACATTTGTTAAATCCAGTGAGGTAAGGAATGAATCGATTTGAGGATCAGTGTTAATTTGTGGTTGAGAATAATATTTGAACTTTTCAAAATTCTGTTGGATTTTTAGAGTCTAGATTTAACGTATATTCAATATGAAACCTCACCATTATTACTTGAAGTCTGAAAATAATGTCAGTCTTTAATCATTCCTTCATCTGTGTATCATTGAAGATGTTTGAATTTATCCTCTAAATGGTCAGCCTTGATCTCCTGTTAAGATATAAGGACATGTATATAGGACTACGGTCTGAAAGATCAATTGTGCCTACATCACATTGCTCTATACTATACTATACTATACTATACTATACTATACTATTGCACTGAAAGAGGAGAAGTATACTGTGTATGTGCCCTACTTGATGGGTATAGTTCTCTCCATACATCCACGATACCATTTTCCCTCATCACTGCCATCTTCCTGATAAAAATATTTGGTTCTACACTTTTTCTAGAGGAATCTAATCTTGGATACTGGTGGTTACTGGTTTTTGGGATGACCTCTCAATCGACCAATATTAAAGCAGCGATTCTCACCTCCAGTCCTGGGGACCTACTGATTGAGGTCACCCCAAAAACCCGCACCCACAGCAGATCTCCATGGATTTGGTTCGCCACCCCCACTCTTACATTAGAACTTTAAACCGGAGATTTCACCAGGACGGCTCTACGCTGCACATCCCCATTCGCGTGATGCGCTCTCACAAAACCAAAATCCACATCGTCTGGAATATCCAGGCTTTGCTGAAGTAAATTTTCCACAAGAGAAAATACAGAAGGAGTATCTGCTTGGGATTCCATATATCCCCATCTTCTCCCGCTTGCATCTTCTCTCCTGGTCTCTACCACTGTGGCCTCCAGCTCAACTTGTAGTTTTAATACCTCTGACAAAATGTCCTCTGTGTTACGGATTCGGTTCTCGCTTTAACAATCCGCTCCTCTGCCTCATGTAGTCTAACCTTTGTTTTCTTTATTTCTCCTTCATTGTTGTCCAGTTGTGTCTTCTTGCGAAATTCTCTTAATTCCTGGAGAATCAAACCCAGGTTTGGCATCTCTTCACATTGGCCAAAATACTGCATCCTCCTTGTTATGGCTGCCAGCGGGCATATTTCTCTCCCCACTATCTGCTCCCATTTTTCTGCCTGTGTCTCCAGTTGATCAATTTTTTGTTTAGGGGAGACTGAGGATGGCTGTCACGCTTTGTACTTAAATTTAATTTCTTCCAAAACAGTGTATGGTAAGAATTCCCTTTTCATACACAATTAATGCTAAATCTGTCAGGTACAAATGGATGGTCCTTGCTCTGGTAGAATCCATTCTCTTCAAAAGATATGGGCTGTCAAAGGCACCTTGTGCAGATGTGACAACCAGCCCCATAGCGGGGTAGGTTGTCACACCCTATGGGGCTCGTCGTCCCTGTGTTATTCTAATGGGAAAAAATGAAAAATGGAGACATTTTGAAAAAAAGTTTCAAAAAGTTTATTTTCAATGAAATATCAAATCAGACACATCTCATGTGTATAAAATCATCAAATAAGTTTCATTGGTTCCTTTTTAGACTCTTTAGATTCAAAAATGTAAATGTAAAAAGCATAAATGTAAAACACCACAGGCTACGAAAACTACTACTACCACTAAGAAATCTAAAGAAACTCACAGCATTCTTAGTCGCAATAAATAGTCTTTTTTGTATTTACAATTGTATTTTATATTTTAAAATTGGTCCGTTGAAAATCCTTATACGTCATTGACCCATATACCAACAGTGGGACAACCAACCCCCCAAAAAATGTGACAACCTACCCCAACTGACGTTTTTAGCTCTTTTGAAGGCCAGTTCCCACATGTGTTAGCCTAGCTAAGAAAAAACTTAACTAAATTGTAGCTCTTTCTTTATACTTTAAAATGTTAATAATTATTTTATCGTCAACCCATAGGGTAATGAGTTAGAAGAAAAACATGAGATGCCTCAAAATTTACTTTTGCATATGAAAAACAGATAAAGTTGTCTCACCCCAAGGTTATGCTGCTCTCACCTCCACTGTCAACGTAGGTGACTTCTGACACTAATCATAAACATTTCAGCATCCTTTACTGGCTGAGATATGATGACTGTGAGAACCTACCCGTGAGACAACCAACCCGCTTTCCCCTACTCCTTAACCTAATGACCATTTTTTAGTCCCTTTTTACATACGAAATGAAATACAGAACTAGGCAGAAGTCTGGACTCACCTATTCATAGAAAGGTTTATTCTCTACTTTTCAGAATTATAAAACTTCAAAACCAGAAAATAACATTATGCACTGACCAAGACAATATTAAGCAAAAAAAAAAAAAAATGTTGCGAGGTAGCTCTGTGGGTTGGGACTCAAATAGTTGTGGGTTCAAATCCCATGGTTGGCAGAGTGATCCCACCATGGGGCCCCTGAGCAAGGCCCTTAACCCCAACTGCTCCAGGGACTGTCTGACCCCACTGTCTCCTCTACGCCAGTTTCATGAAGTGGCCTCCTGCGATGCTTTTCCAGCTGTCCTGAAGCAGGTCCCACCGCCCTCATTGGCCACTTTTCCTTCACTTCCTTCCTAAATCATCTCTATTTTGTTTAGGGCAGGTGGCCAGGTCATGTGATGTGACACTATCATTCTCCTTTGTAGGCGGTTTTGCGTGCCCAACCTTTTGACTGGTATTGTAAATTGAAGCAATACAGCGGTTTGCAAAAGCATTCAGCCCCTTGAAAGTCACGCCGATTTTCTCAAACAGCATTTATAATGAGAATTCTTTTGCTCCAGTAGCTTTTGTTAGTATATAACATGTTATCTATTAACATTAGAAAGATAATAAAAACATGATATGTGCTGTTTGCATAAGTATTCAAACCCCTGTGCTTTGGAAGCTCAGGGTTTACACAAATGACTAATTAATCATAAACGACGCAAAGGTGCAGTTATTAGACAGTTATTATCATTAAAAATAATTAGGTACTACTTAATCCTGATGTTGCTCTCTGGGTATAAAAAACGCTGCCTTGGAAGGGCCATTGTCTTTGTCAGACAAACGCTGCAAAAATGAAGACAAAAGAAACATTCTGCTGGTTTGAGAAACAAAGTCATTGAAATGCACAAAGCAGGAAATGGTTACAAAAAAATAAAGAAGAGTTTGAATGTGCCAGTAAGCACTGCTGGATCCATCATCAGGAAGTGGAAGATTCATCAAAGCACACAGACCCTCACTAGAACAGGCTGTCCCTCAAAACTCAGCATCAAAGCAAGATGTGGACTGGTGAGAGAAGGCTGCTGAAAATGCAGCCGTCACTCTCAGACGTCTGCAGTGCTCTTTGGCTGAAACTGGAGTGAAGGTGCCTTGGGCCACGATTTCAAGAGTCCTCCATAAAATAGGCCTCTATGGGAGGGTAGCGAGAAGTCATTCCTTAAGAAGATCAACATAAAAGCACGTACGGCATTTGCCACAAAACAAGAGAAAGATGTGGTCGAAGGTTTTATGGTGAGATGAGAACAAAATAGAACTTTTTCTCCCCAGACTTCAAAGAGGTATCTGTGGCATTAAACTAACATTGACCAGGCCTCAGGAAACGCTGTACCTATGGTGAGATATGGTGGCGTCAGCGTGATGCTACGGAGATGCTGTGCTGAGATTGGGCATCTGCTCAGAAGGGACGATGGATGGACACAAGTACCACAAAATATCACAGGAGAGCCTGTTCAAGTCTGCTGTGGCTGGGGAGAAGATTCATCTTGCAACATGACGATGACCCTAATCATATGGCCACAGAGACACTGGAATAGCTCAAAAACAGAAAGGTGAAGGTACTGTGCTGGCTGAGTCGCCATCACCCTATTGAGAATCTGCGGCAACCACTGTCCAGAGGTGCCGTCCCACCATCTTAGGGGATCTCTATAAATTCTGCCAAGAAGCATGGAGAAGATCCACTTCTGAACCATGTGCAGAGCTAGTATATACTTACACAAAAGAGTTAAGGCTGTTATTCCAGCCACAGAGTTTTTCTTCTTCAGTTAAATATCAGAAAATAGTTTATTTTAACTTTGGAAATGTATTGTTACAGCATATATGTTCACAGTAAAAATACTGAATGGAGAAGTATGTGTACAATCTTTTGTCATGTAGAAAATAATGACTTTCCAGTGGGTTGAATACTTTTGCAAGCCACCGTATCTCATTATTTTGAAGGGCTTTTACTTGATCAGGAGTGTCTTCTGTATGCTGCCTTCATGGGGATGTAACTGGAAGTCCCGATGTACAGAATCTTGAAACGTTAGGAATCTCAAGATAGAAACTCAATCACATTATGATTAATGATTCTAGTGTCAGCACCATGAATCATCACAAACCTCAGAAAAAAAATGTTTATTTAGGAATTAAAATGCTCTCTGAATAATACCATGGAGTAATTTTCCCTCCCTTTACTCCCAGTTTTATGAAGGATCCTTCCATGATTCATGGTTGAGGGGTTTGTGTGCTTCTGTGATCCTAGGGACTGTTTTTGGGGGCGATTAATCAATCAGGGTAGGATCTCCTATGGCAAATTGGTCCTCTGTGAGCAGCTAGACAACGTGTGATTCAGAACACCCCCACGACAGAGAAACACGGACCTCTTTGCCCAGAATGCGGAGACCGGGGTCCTGCCCTGGTGCCAGACCTGGTGGAGACGGGGGGGAGCTTGTGGGTTAGTGCCAAATCTACTATTGTTAGCGACCAAATCTGTGCTCTGTGCTTAGTCAAAGAACATTAGTTCAGAGCATCTGGCCTTCTTGGAGTGGATCCTGGAAATCACCCCATCTGGGGACTCCATTGTTCTACTGCGGGACTTTAGGACTCACGTAGGTAATGACAGGGAAACCTGGAGGGTTGTGATTGAGAGGAACGCTTGGCCAGTCTAAACTTGAGCAATAATTTTATTATCGCACCTTTATGCTAGTCAGTTTGTCCATAACAAACAGCATGTTTGAGCATAAGGGTGCACTTGGCTCCAGGATACCCCAGACCGTAGATGAATGATTGATCTTGTAATCGAATTATCTGGTCTTCGACCCTTTGTCTTTGACACTCAGGTGAAGGCAGAAGCTGAGCGGTCAGCTGAGAGCCACCTGGTGGTGAGTTGGACCAGGTGGCAGGGGAAAATGCCATATAGACCTGACAGACTATAGTGAGGGTGTTCTGGGTGCATCTAGCAGAGGCTGCCGTCTGGGAGATCTTTAACTTGCAACTTTGGCAGAATTTCTCTCATATGCCGAGGAAGTCAGGAAACACTGAGCCTGAATGGGCCATGTTCTGGCACTCCGTTGTTGAGGTGGCTGAGCAGATTTGTGGTCGTACAGTCGCTGGTGCCTGTTGTGCCGGCAACCTCCAAACCTGACGGTGGGCAGGAGTGGTAAAGGGAGCTGTCAGGTTGAAGGAGGAGGCCGTCCAATTTTGATTAGTTTATGGGCTAAGCGGAGTGCGGCTTTGGCAGTCGCAGAAGTAAAAACTGGAGTGTGGGAGGAGTTTGGTGAGACCGTGGAGAAGGACTTGTGGTTGGCCTTGAAAAGATTCTGGCAAACCATCAGGTGACTCTGGAGGGGGAAGCAGGGCTTTACCTGTGCTGTTTATAGCAGGGATGGATGGAGGATGGACCCCCTGAGGCTGGGGCACTAAGATAGCTAAACAAATCCTTGGTGGTAAGGATCTGGGAATGGATGAGACTCTAGGCACAGTCAAGGGGAGGAGGTCCAATTCAGTGACCTCAGTATTGTATGTGTGCTTTTGCAGACGATGTGGTCTTGCATAGACTGCTGACCCGCGACCTCAAGATGCTTAGCAATTATCTATCTGTCTATTTCATTCATTACACACGTGTAGCTGCCAGCAGACGTACTTGTACACCATTTTAGTTGATTCCAAATCTCTGTTGTTGAATACGATAACAAAATTTTGTTTTTTCAGTATACAAATTAAATTCTATAAAATATCTTGCTAGTACTTTTCTCTCATAAGGGAGGCAAAATGAACGCAATTAAAGTTGACGCAATCAAAGGTAACATATTATGATTTCAAAGCACCTGTTATTCAAGACATATTATTAATTGCTATTATTTTTCCTCTTACAAAAATATAATATATGGCATTATATATCAAACAATAAACAATCAAACATCTGCCTCAGCCATCTGTAGGTTAAAAGCTGAAATGTGTTAACACTGTTTTTGGAAAATTAAATAAACACAAAAAGAAACTGATTACAAATCTAGATTTTGATTTTCAATGCATAGATTTGAAGGCCTCTGCACTATTCTTCTATGCTGTATTTTCACAATGCACCTTCATCAGTCAACAGCCTGCACAAGCCCCCCTCCCCAACACTGTTCCTGCCATCAAACATTGATTAATGACTTATTTTAAACTGAGAGGATCGCTCATCAAAGTGTTACACATTTTCCAGCCAAACAAAGCACTTCTTCAATCAGACTATAAAATACATTATTTACTCACCTGACAAATAAAGAAAAGGGCTTTTAAAATGTTTTGAGGCTTATTTTTTTGCAGTGGCAGCTGTTTCAACAACAAATGGGAGCTTGGTATTGTTTTTAAAAAGCAAGACGCCTTGTATTTAGAGATCTGTCAACACTAAGATGTACATAAAAGGTGCAATTTGGCCAGACATTTCAGGTTCATTTTCAGTTCAGTGAGGCAGTTACTGACTCTCGTATGGGAATTCAATAAGCTCAGTAAGAACTAATGATTTTTAATGTAACCTGAAGTCAAATGATTCGTTTAGCTTCGGGAGAATCATCTCCAGCTCTGGAATGGTAAAAGTTTGGACAATGGTGCCCCAAACGAGTTTTAAGGTCACTTCTCATTTTTGAAGGCGTCAGTCACAAAGTTCTCATTTAAGCGTGGAATCGCCTCACATTCACCTGTCTCCTCCAGCCAAAGTCAACATCTCCAGCCTTCGGCGAGCACTAGCGAAAACACAGAGGCATCCCAGAGGGTCACCGAATGCAAATATATAGGTGCAATATCTAAGTTCAGTGCATTGTGCAACAACCAACGGTCAGCAGTTATGGGGGCTGTGGAAAACTTAAACCTGCCTCAAACAGAGTGATCAGCTGCACATAAGTGTCACTCAGGGCACCAGATGGAGTATCTGACTGGGCAAAAATGGCAGAAATACTGTCATTCATCTTCAGCGTCATTCTCAGGGATGTGTAGTTACTGTTACATTTTGGCTACAAAGGAATACAGCAGTATGATCGGTCCTTCTTTCTATAACGCATCTCCAGGATTCACGTATCGTATTACAGTTGTTCTTATGCCACTTTGATTAATCACAGAACACAAATCTTATTCTGGATATAAAATGAAATATATCTCATGTTCGCAACTGAGAGCAGAAACGCTGAGATGAAGGACACATGGAGACAGGGGCATGGGGTGGTCAAAGAAGGGCGTGTTTCTCAAACAGAGCCGCGGCCTGGGGACGGGCACTACCCCAAGGCCTTTCTTAGATTGGGAGGACTGGACGCCCCCCTTTTGAGTACGTACCGGGGATGTGTTGCCCAATAGGGGTATCCATCAGCACTATTTTTAAAGTGACATTCTCGTCCCGTGGCAGGTCGTGCATCTGGCCCAGCTGTCATCCACTGCCATTCACATGTGGCACCTGGGGACCAAAACTGCTTTGATCCTAATTATAAATGGCACCAGGAACCTGCCACAGGCCTTCTACATTACCTTATATTGTTCTTAAGCCTGATTTCATTTCCTCTATAAAAGCCTCGTGGCTTGCAGCTGTATCTAAGGTTTCCTCCCTGAAAAATCAACCGACATATTCACCGTCAGACTCTATTCACTCACTTATATCTATGATCTTCCATGTCCAAACTGCAGACCTCTTGGGAATTTGGTCCCGCTGGGGCCTGGAGTCATAGAGCACTGGACAGGGTGTCTCTCTTATGAAGAGCATTCAGCCACTGCATGCAGACCTCTTGGGAATTTGGTCCAGCTGGGGCCTGGAGTCATAGAGCACTGGACAGGGTGTCTCTCTTATGAAGAGTATTCAGCCACTGCTCTGTGTCCAGCTAGCAAAGATGCATTTTCATTTCTAACCAAACCCATTTCACTGACTTCTTTAGCTTCTCTGCCCATTTATTTTTCCTAATAACTTTCAGCATCAGGTGCCTAAACGGCTTGGGGTACAGACTCGCTTCCTGATTCATGCCCCGAGTGCAGCTCTACTGTTGACCCCCAGAGCAATTTTTGCATTTGAATTCAGGCTCTAGTGGAACATCCAGAGTGATAAAAAGGCATTAAGTATGATTGTCTGGGGGGAGGCAGGGAACATCAACTAAGCAGAAAGATATTAACATAAAACTTATGAATAAATGTGCCTGAGGTTAAATATGCCTTTTGGAGGGATTTTTGCAAATGACAAAATTAAAAATGAAAAAATGCTCACACAATGGCTTTTTAAGTCAAAATAAGGATTATTATTTACAACAAGTATTTATGTTAATTAAGATGCATTGCTTTAACAAATGTTTATGAGGCTCTCAAATTTTAATTCACTGTGCAGTGCTGACAATTAGCACGAGCCTGCAAACCGCATAGATCTAGGAATAGACAATTAAATTTTTACGTCGACTGGGAGACAGTCCAGGACGTGAGCAGGAGTGCTGACATCAGCAGGGCGCTAATTATGCCGTAACGCCAGGACCCGAGCCAGACCGCCAGTCTTAGCTCAGACCGCAATCTTTTATTGCCATGTTTTCAGGCCAGTGTTTCCTTTAATTTAAAGGCTGTATGAACACTGGCAGTAGATAACCTGGTGCGTCTGTAGGTCTGAAGCAGACCAGCACCCCGGCCCAGGGTCTTCACAGCTGTGTGGCTGTGAATAATCACCATCCCAACCAGATAAAGGGCACCCTGAGCTCAACACTCACCGTCAGACTGGAGCCGGTCTTTCCTTTACATCCTTGATGTAGTCTGTTGAGTCTAACCTGCTTAAACTCCTAACAGGACACCTGAGTCTGCAACACATAGCGGTTAGGGTTATGACTACAAAAATTTTTTCAAAACTTGAATTTTCCTGATGTTGCATTTGATGAACTTTTACCCATAGATCACTTTTTTGAAGTTAATTTTATTGGATCATGGAAAAACCTCCCGCACCTAGCACCCCATCTGGCATTTCTTAATCATGTGTGGGTAGTCTGAGAGACTACCAGTTTAAGAAGATTGTGGCTCCATTGAGAGTACAAAACTGTCTAGAAATACTGGTTCTGCAGTGGACAATCTGATTGTAATCAAGCTATTAAAATTTCAAGAAGTCTGTGAATCCATGGAAAATTCTGGAACTTCTAGAATTGTTCCAGTAGACATTCAATTTTACCTGGATAATGTTTGGAACAAACCGGATTTGTAAAAAGTGGACTTTCACATTGCACTGCATATTATTATTTGTAAGGTAATTGCTATTGTTGTTCTGTCTTATTAAATTGTTGAATTTTAAAAGTACTGCATTGCAGTCAGCCTGCTTTAGACCTTGCAACAACACTACTCAGAGATGGATTATGAAGACCTGCTGTCAGCAATATCCAAACTTCAGTGTCCCAAAGCTGTAAAATGCTTCTCTACT
>JAABNX020000052.1:7442237-7457344 GCA_015163995.2 Mormyrus lacerda | reverse complement strand
GGTCGGGTAGCCAGTCAACCTTTTTTCCTTCCCTATTTGGGAGTTTTTGGTTCCTTCCTTCCTTCCTTCCTTCCTTTTTTTCATACCATTCACCTTCCTCCAGTGCCTTGGGGTGACTAAAATTCCCATATTGCGCTGTTTTTCTATGGCATTGTCTTGTCTTTCACCGCACTGCGGTTCTGCCCCTGTTTTGGGCCCCTTGTACCCCATACACCTGTCCCCTACGTTGCCACCCTCCTCAGAACACATGACAATGAAACTTGAAACTTGCATTTCGCCATTATATTCACAACACGGTTTGGCAGATTAATCTATGAGAGTCTCCGGCACGGAGTGAAATTTTCCTTTAGGTTTAATCTAGAATGTTTCAGTCTTTGGCAAGGATGACGGGAGCCAATTGAGGATTGGCCGGACGTGTTTGCGATGCTGCCGCCCTGCAGGTCAGAGTGGGGGAGTGACACAAGGCCCAAGGGGAGGGTGTTTAGATGCTGCTGCAGATACACGCATCGGGCAACTTAGTCTGATATTCAGCAAGACACGATACAGAGTTTCAGATACCCAGAGTTCCACGTAACCTGGTCGCGATGTAGTAAGTGTCAGGTACTGGCAGGATATTCTGCGTAGCATTCACTAGCTTGCGGACAATTTTAAAGAAGCCTCACGTTTCCACATACATTCCCGGTTTGCCAGAGGACCACCCAGACTTTCAATGGATGAAAAGAGGCTGCAGCACCTCAAATATTATCTAAATATACACCAGGGAGCCAAACCCTCAGAAATGCTGACCTCACTAGACCAAGCTGGGGGGGGGGGGGGGCACAGAAGAGGGGTGATGATCATTTGCTTTGGTTCAGCTGGGGCCTGGAGTCATGGCCCCCTTGTTACTGCATGCAGACAAAGAGCTCCCCGGCCTAATCAGATTTTGTACCGATGTCTATTGGAATGGTTTTAACACCCCCCGCCTCCCCCCCCAACCCTCAGTGCACCACAGCCTGTTTTTAACTTCCCCTGTTTAACAGGCTGCCAGAGGGAGCAGCTACCGCTTCATTATCTCGCTGCTTCCCTTTGGTTTCTGGTACGTTCTACGAGGGCCCAGCAGACGTCGGGCCGAGAGCCCTGACGGCGCCAACCGACTCAGCCGCCGTCTTACCCTGCGAGAATTTCTACGGCCGAAAAACAGCCCAGAGTTCCTGACTGGACCTACAGATATTTTAGCCTTTAGTGGTGCTGCGTTCACAGGTCAGAGTCACATTACTTATAGAGCCCATTCTTCGGAGCTCTCTGCCTGAGAAAGTGCCAGGATAGAGGATCAAACGCACCTTACTGAATTAAAAAGACTGCTCTCTCATTAGATGCAGCTTGACTGGGAGAAGCAGGTTGATATTTTCATAAAGCAGGATGTGCTGTATCACATCCTGTAAAGATCAATTTTGGCTTCAGGACTCACAAAACTTGGCACCAACGAGAAGTCTGAAAGGAAACAATAAATCTGAAATCTCCAGAGGAAATTCCCTAGCCTCTCTCCTTAGCGTAGCTGCCATTTCAAAAAATCTCGACATCTATGCTAATTGACGGATAATAGTAACCAGACAAGAACACGGCCTCCGTTTACACATTAGCCTCATTGTCCGTCAATTTGCACCATCCAGCAAAACATCACCCCTGTACACTGCCTTTTATTACGAACCGAAAGGAAAAAACTGAAAAACGTTTATATAAAAAGAACTTTAATCACGTGCTAGGCAGTAAAAGCCTTGACCAAGAATGAGGTGAGCAAATTACCTCATTAACAGGGAATAAAATGTTTAATATGAGCAATTCCGTCACCGTCTGAATTAAGCTGGAATGTGAAAGGTCATCCAGTGGGGGGGGGGGGGGGGGGTTGACATCAGCCACTATTTCCTTGATTTCTACCAATCACTGCCTTTGACCACAGGCTGACGGGCAGCACCTGTCCAACCTCAGGGCCTTCGTCGCATTCATTCTTCTTTAAATTACATGGGTTCATTCGACCGCACGTCCAGGTACAGGCTGTTGACAGGCTCCATAAAGGAGACAATTATGGGCATTCTTGAAGGGACACGGAGCATCTGCCATAATTCATGGCTCTAGCCTTATGGATGTGGCACATGGAGAATGATGGCTGTCAAGGCTGGGGGAGTATGTGCCCCCTGGTTGCTGGAAGAGGACACAAATGCGTTTGTGTGTGTGTGTGTGTGTGTGTGTGTGTGTGTGTGTGTGTGTGTGTGTGTGAGGGGCAGTCTACGTATATTTCTCAGTGTACCTGTTGGTTACGCTACCTATATGCTTGATTAGGCCCCAGCTTCAGGAGAAAACATCTGCTCCCTTCAAGCAAGACTGGAACCTGCCACCTTTTTTCTGACTCTCACGGTGAAGATCCAGAAGTGCAGATAACACCCACACTGGAAATAGTGGCTTTGAGAGCTACGCGACCTGTAAGGACGCTCTCAACACTAAGGAACAGTCGGCCAAGCTTTATGCGACCGTCAAAACTCTAAACCAAATCACATGGAAGACTCCTGTTTGCTCTCCAAACACTGCCACCGTTAAGATGTTGGGGTGAGGTCACGAACATACATCAAGCTCATTTTGACGTGTGACGTGAAATTATAGCTATTTATTCTGATGAAGTGCAATGAATTATATTCTCTTGAAGGACTAAAATGCAGTAATAGGCTGCTGATATATTATTTCCAACCCCGGTTCATTTTTAAGACACACGGCATGCAGGTAATCCAAGTTAATTTCACTTGGTGTTTTGCCACATTGAGGATAATGATAAGGGGACGACCGTTAAAAGATTCATGCATCAGAGTGTTTTGTAGTTTGGCATAAACAATAATCAAGTTTGTCTCTTAAGACCAGTCCTCATTTGGCATTTACGTCTGAGGAAAGGCAGGACTCCTGTGCATCTGCATTAAAACAGATATAAAAGCCTATCAAGCCTTTACCGCCTGGAAAATGGCTGGAACAGATTACACATATTAAATCCATTCTTCCCCAGTCACTGGAAGTAAATGCTCGCAGAATTCTTAATTGAAAGAGGGTTTCTGTCTCGCACGACATGGCGTGGCTATGCACAAAATCATTCCACAAGGCATGTGCATACTCATGTACATATATGGCGGAATGCTTAACATACATACACACGTCTTCTGACCACCTATCCAGGTCAAGATGATGGAGCCAATCCCAGACAGCATACAGGCACCAGGCTGGGATCCACCCTGCAGGGGATGCCAGCCCATTGCAGGGCACATACACACACGCACACACACAATCTACGTATGCACATGTTTGTAGGGACTCTCCATTCATTTGTATGGGTATAACCCTAATGCCAACAATGATTACCTTTCCCTCTACCCAGCCTTTTGTGGGGACCGGAAAAATGGTCCCCACAATGTCAAAATAAAAGGCTTTTATTACATTGTGGGGAACATTTGGTCCCCACAATGTAACATAAACACACACACACACACACACGCAGAGTGCAATTTGGAAATGTTAATTGGCTTAGCTATGCCAGGCAGCGCAGTGGTGGAAGGGTTAGCACTGTCGCCTGACTCCTCTGGGATCCGGGTTCGAGTCTTCATCGTGGTTCCGTGCGTGTAAAGTTTGCGTGTTGCGTTGTGAGGTTTCCTCTGGGTACTCCGGGTAATTACCAAAGTTACCAAATTGCCCCCAGGTCTGAATGCTGTGTGGCTGCGATGGATCGGTGCCTCAGCCTGGGTTGTTCCCTACCTTGCAGCTTTTAGGATAAGCTCTGGAGGCCAGCGACGGAATGGAATACGTCAGCTCCACACACAGGAGGAGGCAGGCGGGATTCAAACCCATAAACCCAAATTACATAGCAAAAACATTACGATTTGTGAATGAACAACAAAATATTTTTATATTCTGATATAATACAAGACACACTGCCTATGCAAGCTAAGGAAGGTTTCGTCTTTGCTGCAGTGTCCGATTTGCGTGCCAAACCAAAAGACACAGAAAAACCCATTAAGCTGTCAATTAATTTTACGACATCAAAAGCATACAACCATTATATTTATAAATGGCTTTATTACACGTTTGAATCCTGAAAAAATAACACAGGTCTGCAAATGAAAATGTACAAGGTATTACAGTATGACAGTGATACCAGTTGTCGGTTTCAAAGTTTCCAAGATAAACACAACACTGCATAAAACACCGAAATGAATGGTGGTGACCTTCGTAACACTTTACAGTTTCCAACTAAACTACGCACTGCATTGCGTCAAAAAGCCAGGAAAATGGCTCTAAAACAGGCCCACAATTTAACAAGACTGATACCATTTGCACACATGTACTTTCACACTTTCTTACTCGTTTAGTTTTTAATACAGCCTTCCTATTTATATAACTAAAAGCATTATGGAATCATTATAGACTGGGACATTACCGTGTGAAGGATTACTTGTGTGCACTTTAAATGTATGTGGTCTTTATATACACGGACGTGTCAGGCTTACAAACAGAATACACATCTAATGCATCTAATAGGAAGATGGATATTTTACTAAACGGCATCCCCGCTAATTATCACCTCGAAGGTAAACAAATAGTACCGTATTCTCCATAGTACATATCCGCCAACTATTAACAAATACATCTGATTCGTGTATCACATTGATCATCACGTATTTGCATATAAAGGTAATAACCAGTGGAGCAAAAGATTAGAACCAATTCACTGTAAAGGGAACTAGAAATCAAAATGACAAATTACTGCAACAATGCTGTTTCTGCTCCAAATACGAAAAATTAAGCAGTTGTCAGCGAGGCAGTGGGATTATTAGCGGTAACATTTCCGGTGCTGCTTATTGATCCGAAATATAATCCTGCTGTGTGCCGCAACATCTATTTCCAGCAGAAAAACTAATTCAGCAACGTGTTCCTCTGACATTCCTTCATGATAATACAATTCACCATTGGAGAAATTGGTGATGGTTATCACGCAGTGAACTTAATATTTTCTTTCTTTGTTGCTTGAGAAATTATGTAACAGTGGCATTTCAAAACGAATGATAGGTTTTATTTCTGCCAAAGCAAAACCCATCTCGAAGAGTCGAAAAGAAATAAAAATACAGATAATATAATTTTAATTGCAAGTTCGAAACGGGTCGCCATTAATCATAATCAGCATCGTTTTAGAGATTGACAATAATAAATAAAAATGTATTAGGTAATCGATAATAGTTTTTGGAGTCATAAACGCCATTTAGCAGATAAATGTGAGAACTGTTGATTACCAGCATTTTATTATCAAATTGCTTTTTATTGCAGGAGGTTGTGTTGTCCAATAGCATTTTCTATCCATGTTAAACAACAAATTATGCAGCATCGACATGCATTGTGGTTAAATGAAACGCCACACATATATCCCAATGGCAGCCCATTTGGTCGTCACAGTCCACAACGTACAGTAAACGCATGGAATAAGTACTGCAACAAAGGCAAAGCATAATTATTACAATGGCCTCAATCACTTGATGCCATCTAATTAACATTTTATAGGCAAGTTTATGATACTGAACAAGAAGGACTTTGCAGCGAAACAAAAAAAAAATCTACATTATGCTGTAATCATTAAAAGGAGGAATTGTATTTCATGACCAGGAACGAAATTTGGCATGCCTGGATTTAGATATGATGGTTGATAGTGTGTTTTTTTAACCATATGTTCAGATTTGTGATAATTTTATCTCAACGGACAAAAACATGACAGACTAAAATTCTGTTGATGCTACATGATTTCATTTAGGCAGCCTAAATTATATTCCCCAAAATAACTTGAATTCATAACTTTGTAGTCAGTCCAATCTAATAAGGTTTTCAATGAAAGAAAGAGCACGTATTCATGTGCGCTGTGATTTGTGTTTTTTGTTAAGACCTATCTGAAATTTTTTCACTTTAAAAAAAAAAGCAATTTCAATAAAGAGTAAGATACTGAAAGATACCGTCTGAGAAAGAAACCTGTCTGTTAAAAGAAAACAACAAATCTGAATCTGGTACTAAATGCATTTTCTCTTTATTTCTTTCACTGTTTATTTGAACCACAATCGTGTAACATTTAGTTAAATTCTGGCATGTATTAAAGAGTCAGGTTACTATTATATGTAATATAATGATATATACTTTTGTTTTTGACAAATAGGAGCATAGAGAGGCGCTGGAAAATACCATTACCCATGTAAATTAGGGTAAGTTCCGCCTCTAGCATTTAGATTTCAAATTTCCCTCTTTACATACGACAAATTATAAATTAGTTTAATATACGTGTTGCTTTTATCGTACAGGAAAGACACTTATGCGCTAATCGCAACCTTTCAGCCGTGATTTCGTGCTCAACAAGTGTCCGTTTGAAGCATCTCTCTACACACTAGAGCCGTCCGGACCGCCGTTTAGCTGCGCGATGGTCAGCGTGTCAGTGCATTGACTCCCAGAGGACACTGACCTTTGTGAAGCATGTCTGAATTTCCACCCGAACCCAGAAAAGCTCTTCTGCCGTCCCCTCAAGTACTCTTTATAATTTTTCGTCAGCAGCGTATACAGAAAAGGATTGATGCAGCTGTTGCAATACGCCAGGCATGTCACCACGAAATTGACGTATACCATAGTCCGATGTGACAGGTCTCCATGGCCAAAGTAGTATATGCTGAGTAGCTGCCACAACCAAAAAGGTAAAAAACAAGCCCAGTAGGCGAGTACGATGCTAAAAATCATGTAAAACACTTTCTGCTTGGGACAACGATTTGCAGCCTTTGTCGCATGAACTGTGGATTGTGATAACCAGTATGTCTTGGCCAGTCTGAGGTATAGATAACCGATTATGAAGCCGGGAGCTAAGATGCAAGTGTTAAATAGCACGGTGAGATATACCTTATAAGCTTTGATCTGCCACGTCGGGTGGCACATGCGTTTAACGACTCCGTTTCGGAGGTTACTTTTCAGATCAATCATTATCATTGTGGGAAGCGACAGCAAGAAGGAAGCCAGCCAGACGGCACAGGTCACTGTCCTCCTGTACTTTCTGGATCTCCCTAAGGTGTCCAGGGGGTTCACCACCGCTAAGTACCGCTCCGTACTCATGATGGTAAGGATGAAGATACTGGCGTGCATGGTGAGGAAGTCCAAGCTAAAAATGATCCGACACCCTATGTCTCCAAAATACCAGTCTTTCGCAAAATAGGTGCACACGACAAACGGAACAGTTGACAAGTACAGCAAGTCAGCCAGCGCCAAATTGACGATGTAGACGTACATGGAACCGGTCATCCTCAGCGAAACGTTCATAACCACAAGGGTATAAATGTTACCAGCCAGGCCGATCACGCACATCACGATCAGGACCGTCCCAAGTAGCGATGTGACCAGCATCTCGTCGAAGGAGTCGTGAGGTTCCCCGTAAAGCATCGGCGGCGACGAGTTGGAGGAGACGAACCAAGTGGCATTAGGCGAACTCCAAGGAAGTGCTCCTATACCTTCAACGGCACCCATTTCTGCAGATTGGAAGGGTATGATTTAGGAAGAAGACCTCGGATCCTTAGGTCCCGATTCATAACACATATGAAGGCTTCCTTAAAGTCATAAACAAACCCCACCATGGGTGCATTCCATACCGCAGCGCAACTCTCTCATACGCAGTTACAAGTGCTTTTAAAATTGCTGGCGGAGAGCCGACAGGGAAAAAAGTTTACCCTCCCGAATGAAAAACAACTGCTGAAAATTCAATGAGAATTATATGTTATATATAAAAAAATAAAATAGGGAACGAAAGTGTTGGAGGAAAGGTGAGACCTTGAGTTCAAATTAAAATCCGCTGTCAAAAATGTTATATCCGTACTTGATCACGTTCTCCGCACATCACTCTCAGAATTAGGTTTCGAAACGCAGCTCCGACTTTGACTAAGAGCTGGTTTCTTTGAGCTCCCTGCACCTGGACCGAAAAAAACACAACTACAAGCTCCCTGCCCAGTAGGTATCCCAAGGGTGGGATGAAGCTGAATAATATATGACGAACCTCTTGTTGTCAAACGAGAAAAAAAGGCAGAGCCTTACCGACCACCTGAAATATTTTTCCCCAGATCGTTAGTGACATTAAAATAATTTGCTGCTCTCTTAGCGCATGACGATAGCACTGCATTTTAACTCGATGACCGTATCAGCCAAAATGACCCAATACTGATAAGTTTGAGAATATTACCTAAGTGTAATGCGGGAAACTAAGTCCCGTGGACCTTATTGTAAATAATCATATTGAGTCTTGACGATAAATGTGTCGTGCTAATTATGCTCAGATTGGCATGTACGAAGTCCCAATACCCATTTGTTTTCGTGTACTAAAGATCTTTGACACGAAGTGTTGGTGTTGAAAAATAGTAACACAATAGGTTGCTCTATACAGCTTTAACTCTTTATAGAATATGATGCTACATATTTCATGCTGTGGAGAATTCTACAAAAAATGCTATTATGCGGTTTGAAGGAAAAAACTGCATTAAAATACAGGGTAAATCTGTAACATTTAACTTACGGGTCAGAGGCTTTTGTTAGCTTGCATGGACATGTGTCCCGAAATAAGGAGGGGGGGGGGGGGACACTATCAGAAGCTTACGTCACTGAATTTTAGCATTTGATTCGCAGTAGAAGGTGCACAGATTAAGGAAAACACTTTCATAATCCTATATATTTACTATTTTGGATAAAACCGATTCAACTTTGGTCCTAAAAGTCCACATAGCATTGGCTGATGCTTGTCCTAACTTTAATACTTTACTATCCAAGTATAAAGTATAACATCAGTTTCAAATATTCAGGGACACATATTTAAATGTAGTTGCCTGCGCATGTCACAGCTTTCGAGACCAAGGCCTTGAGGGAAAGCGTGAAACAAAAAGGAGTTTAATTTAATAAAAACTAAACAGAGACTGGAAATAAACTGGACTGTGAGGGATGCATGTGAGAGGAAGGACATGGCATGAGAGGAGGAAACAATAATCACTAGACTGGGCAACACAGGACTGGGAAGTAATAATTATAATTGATACTTTATTGAACCCTGTGGGGAAATTGTCTTTACGCCTCCCTCAACTTGCTCTTTGTAGAGTAAGCTGTCCGTGAAGGGCTGCCACCTGTTGGGGCACCCAGGGAGCTGGAGGTTAAGGGCCTTGCTCAAGAACTCGCAGACGTTCTGGAGGCTGGGTTTGACCTGGCGCCCGTTCGATTACAGGCACACAGGCTTAGCCCATTGAGCCACGTGCCCAAAAAAATAAAAAATAAATCAGGGGAGAGTGTGAACGCAGTCCCCCACTATTGGAAATTTTGCAGTCGAGATTCCCACATTTGGGGAACTCGCAAGGGTTTACGAGACCAATGAGGAAGCAAGCAGGAGACAGAGAGGAATGATTAACATTACGAATAACAGCATTATTATTATTATGGGTATGGTCCACACTAGTCTGTTAGACTGGGAATAATTTACACCAGTTTTTTAGTTTTATCATTGAATAATTCATGCTTGGAAATCTTTTCCCCCAATATGTTATCTTATTTTTTCAAGTAGCATCCACTTTTACCAATGAGCCTGACCACTCCTACAGTAGTAATTCTAATTATTTTGGACGTAGCTGATTCAATTTTGGTGCTAAAAGCAGCCTTTTATCTCAAATGTCACCTCTAGAAAAGATGAGAAATATGCAAGAACTCAAATCTGCAGTCGTTTAAGAATCCTGAACATGGTTTTTATGGTTATTACCCTAAACAAAACGTTTTTAGACTTTTGGACAAGAGTTTGGAGTAGCATGAAGCATCACTAACCAGACGCATCTGCAATTTACAGATTTATGCTCATGAAAGGAATAAACTGTTGTCACTGCGCATCATCCCTTATGATTTATATGCATATACACAAGTGAGGCGTAATCAAAATGCTGGCTGCATGATGAGACTGTCGAGTGCATGTAGACACATTTGGGAACAAACTGCAGCGACTGATTGAAATGGAGCACGATAGAAACACTAAATGCCAAAGAGTTTTCCAAAGGTGAAGTTCCCTGAGAAGATGGCAAACATATGAGGGAGAAAGAGCTGGCATGGACACCTTCAGGTCTGATGATGGAGAGAGATAGAGAGAGAGAATGTGTCTTGTGTGCCAGACAAGCATAGAAAAGTAGCGTCTCATGTGGATGGAGGGTGAATGCATAGCCTCAGAAGGTCCACTGTACAGAAGAGCAGCACTGGGGCTCGGTGGGGACAGCGGGAGAATCAGGCAGCAAGGGATCGTCGAGAGGAATGATCAGATGTCCGATAGACGTTCATAAGACGACTGCAGCATCTGACATGCCTGCATTTCCATAAATGAGCAGTCATTCAGCAGCTATAATAGAAGTGGAAAATGTCCATGCAGTGAGATGTGCAGGGCTTGGATGAACACTGGCGAGTTTTGGATCCAGCACTGCCAGCCCAGTGGACGGGGTTCTGACCCGACTCGAGTCCCTTCTTGCACCCCATCCCACTGGTATAGGCTGGTTGGTCGGTCATCAGGATGGTGTAACTAATGCAGCGAGACATGGCCAGGATGCAGGAGCGCACCCTACAGGGAGAAGCGTGTAACACAGCTAAATGACACGCCATGCAGTATGGTTACATTTTACCGAAGGACCAGCTGTGTATGGCTTTCTGTCTGGGCACAGAAAAGTGCTGTAATACTGTAATACCTTTATGTAAAAGGTATATTTCATGGATTTATAGAATATAATGCTGAATTTATAGATATAGTATGCGTGTGTGTTTATGTGTATGTACCGTAATGTGTGTCACAGAGAGAAATTCAGCATTACATCCCAGGAATCTATGAACGTTTAACAAATGTTTTTTGTTATTACAAAATCACATATTGTGTTGAAGCAGGTTTTCTTCTAAAATGATTTACAAAACACACATTATTTTTTTTAAATAAAAAAAAAAATCTGAGCAATCGAAACAAAATTTAAGATACCAGACTGCAGACAAGTTTTGGGATTTTTCTTTTAAGAAATGCAAATTGACAGCATTCTTTATACATGCGAAAACAAAACAGCACCTGCAGGAGACGGTAATATTTAGTAAAACGATAGTTTTGTGACCCTAACAAGGAAGATGGATAGATGGAAAATATTACATTTCACATATAGCTAATTAGATCAACACAGAGCATATTTTCCAACAGAACATTAAATTTGTGGTGTTATTTTCTACAAAAAGGAATTTGGCATTAAAAAACTCTGGAAGGCTTCATTTCCTGAGAACGTCTTTATCAGAGATCCCTTTTTATGTCTCTAATCAACACATCCAAGGAATTTCACGTCCCAACACATTTCTCAGTTTTGTAACTTGTTATAAAGGAACTCTTTAAGGCTGAATGGTTGATGTGATTAATCCGTCCATTTTCTGTAACTGTTTGTCCTATTCAGGGTTGGGGGGTCCGGAGCCTATCCCTGACACTAAGGGTACAAGGTAGGGAACAACCCAGGATGGGGCACCAACCCATTGTAGGGCACACTCACAGCATTTATTGACAGATTATTCACACTCACGGGCAATTTCTAGCTCCAATTAACCACAGCATGTTTTTCGGCCATGACTGGAAACCAGTGTCTGGAGGAAACCGCACAATAACACAGAGAGAACATGTGAACTGCACACGAGCGGCACGACAGCAGAGACTCGAACGGCGGCCGCAGATGTGCAAAGCACCAGTGTTGAGCTCTGCACCACCACCGTGCTGCCCCAGTTAACGTGATTAATGCACGTCATATTTTGGTTATCCAGAAGATCCTTGGGAAATATTTCAAGCGTTTAGCCTGTTAGTCACACACAGTTTTATTTATTATTCCTGACATTGGATGTTGCTTTAGGCAGCAGTTTGCCATCATCAGAACTGGAAATCACGTTAGGCTCCAAGCCTCAAGTTCATGTATAAGCCTTCTGGCTTTGTAATACATGTTTGGAGTCCATTAGGGCAAGACCTTAATTACAGCCTTAGAATGGGCTGAGGACACTTTACTGATTACGAAGCAGAAACCCTTAAGGCTGATTTAAGCTTCTGCGTTGAGCCTACGCCGTGGCCTACGCCGCCGTGAGTTTTTATAGCTGCGCGCTGGTGCCTTTGTGTTACTCAGCAATGACACTGTTGAAACACCAGGTGATACATAGTTTTGGATCTTGCATTTATTGTCTCAAAGAATTGAATCACGCTATTGAAGCCGACGATAAACATTTAACATAGTATCCATTTATTTTATGCATTTTCCTTTCTAAACTCGGTGTCTATGCTGCCTTTTTTGTAAAGTAAATATAAACTTAATGGAGGTGAGTGAAATCGGTGCCGTTCTGTAGACCTGTTGCTATAATGATCAGGATAGGTTTTTTTTTATGCTACATGTGAATGACACTTCAGTTTCGTTCAGTGATGCGTGAACACCCGGGGTTTGCACTTTCTTCATTCCCATAAAGAAAGGAAATACTGCAGACCAAACGCCGTTCGGTGTCCCCTCGAGGTGAAGTGGCATTTCTGGTGAGGCGCACGTCAGGCTGCGCAGGCCATGGTGCACGGTTCGCGGTTAATCCGCACTCACGATGTTGATTCGACACAGAAATATGAATAGTCTGATGGGTCCGGCCGTAGTCAGAAATTAAAGAAGACTGAATGAGCCGCGTTTACCAGTATCCTTCCATGAAGATACTCTGGTCTTGATTTCTGCCACCTTAGAACCAGGGTTGCAGAGCAGAGGCCCGTTTTTGCGGGACCGGCGACTAGACCAGCCAGCGAACCACAGGGAGAGGTTCAAATAAGGCGGGACACAGGCAGCGAATCTGACGCAGGCCAACAGCTGCCATGCCGTGGCGATTCGCCGAAAGCCCTCTTAACAAATTAACTAATCAGATCAAAATGTACGAACACCAGTCGTGGTCTATGAATATGAAAATGATGTATAAAAGAAAATGTGTTATTTACGAATGTACCAAAACACTGGAAGGCTGTGACTTAAGATGACTGTGCGGGAGGAAAATGTCTGAAGAGCGCAAAGTACATTCCTTCCAAGATCAAAATCATAGTGGGAGGTTTCCTGTGAAAGCTGACCACAGACAGCATTTATAGTATGTTCATTCTCATGAGCTTTAAGAACCAGAGTGTCTCACAAATGAGCCACATATCTCTGTGTGGCTGACAGGTACTGATCACACCTCAGGAACACAGCCAGACACACACAGTGAGTGTGTGTAAAAAAATAACCCGCCCACGGAAGCAGCCGTGAAATATCACCCAGCACGATTCCTCCACATTTTCCCGTGTAAGAGAATTTAACCCCTCTCATGGATCAGGGTTCAGGCCCCCACCATGACGTTATTACGGGGTTTCCTGAAAGTTTCCGCCCACAGTCCAAAAAAAAAAATGATTCAAGGATTTTATTTGTCATATACAAGATATACAAGTAGACCACGACCTGCAGCAAAATGCCAGGTGGTCAACTCTGCCAAAAAACAACAGAAAGACATTAAATGTGACAATATGGCAATAAAGACAATAAAGAATGAACGTTATACTGAAAAATAGCTATACTAAGACCAATGTAAAAATGTACTGTAATATAAATAGACCTGAGATGTGCAACACAGTTCTAATAAAGTGTGATGTATATAAATAAGGACGGAATATGAAATAAAGTGTCAGTCAGGAACTAAGGAGTCTGATGGCCTGAGGGCAGAAGTTCCTTCTGAGCCTCTCAGTTCTCAGTGAGAAACAGCAGAAGCGCTTACCAGACCAAGCCTGGTGAAGAGGTGGCTGATGTAGATGTAGGAGATTTTAGCAGCTTTGCTCCTATATCTACTGAGGTAAATGTCCTGCAGACAGGCCAGATCAACCTAACAGATGCATCCTCTACAGAGTTTTTGCGGTCCAGGACAGAGCAGTTGGATCGGGGTTACCAAGTTGTGTGTGTGTGAGTGCAGGGTGTGTGAGTGTGCCTTGTGATGGGTTGGTGCCCCATCCTGGGTTGTTCCCTGCCTTGCGCCCATAGTTCCTGGGATTGGCTCCAGGCCCCAGTAACCCTGAATAGCACAAGCAGCTACAGAAATGGATGGATGGATGAATTGTTTGTACAACAGATGAATCGACATAGACTTGTGATTCCAGACAACAGGTTGAATATCACAGACTGTCACTATATTTAAGACCTCCCTATATTCAACACTGCAAAGCACAAGAAAGAAAAGCACGTTCAATCGATATGATACCAGTAGCACAGGAAATTACCCTCAAAGCCAATCCCACGGAAGCAGATGTCAATGAGGCGGGCGGCTTTGAGTCCATGCCTGTCAATAAACATTTGGAAAGGCTATGTGATAACCAGAGAGGCCTGCAAGGAGGCACGTGACTGACTAGCAGGGCAGACTGCTGGAAATAACACAACAGTTAAAGAACTTTCTAGAAGCGTCCTCTGCATTGGATGCCAGGCAGGGAAGGATGCGGCCTTGTGTATGAGATTAATGACCTTCTCCACACTTTATTAATATGCCATTTGTAACAGCCTTGTGTATTCTATGTGATATCTCCATCTGTTTTCTGTCTGGCTGCGTGCCAAAGGCTGGCAATTAGGCAAATGTAGCTGGTTTACTCAGATATTAAAAATCGAGCCAGTACCACTTTACATTCAGGTTACCACTTGGCACTCACTGTACTTACTCATTGATATATATATATATATATATATTGTGGCATACCAAACAGGAAATATTTAATCATCTTTGATATATATGGAATGAAACCCATATATACATACATACAATGAAACCCGGAATATATGGAATGAATACCAATATAAATACACAACGAATCCTGATATAAATATGGAATGAAAGGTAAGGGAATCACCGTGGGCGAACAGATCGAGCGAACTGCCTTAAATTTCTTTTTTTAATCATCCTTGGTGTTTAGGTTATATGATGAACAATTTCTATCTTTACACAGAATGTCTGTAAAATTTACATTTTGAAAATCTGTTGTTTAGTACAAAAGGTGA
>JAABNX020000052.1:7411219-7426933 GCA_015163995.2 Mormyrus lacerda | reverse complement strand
CCCCCCAATAACACGGTATATTGAGGTAGTTTAACTAAACCCTTATTATTACCCATTGAAAAATCTTGGGGGGAAATTTTAACAATGTTGAGAAAAGCAAAGACAAATGAAACGCGTCTTGCTATGACTCTCACATGAACAATGAACTCCCCTTCTGAGAATGATCTATGTTCACACGTGGTCTCACCACGGAATCTGAAAACTTGTCTCAAGATTATCATTAACTGCAGTGCAGGATCACATTAAAATGAGCTTCACGGTCTTCCTTTGATCTCAGAAGGCAGAAGCCGCTTCAGAAGACAGCGCTGTTCACAAAGCAAACTGCCGCATGTAGAGTGACTCATCGGAAAGTCTTAGCAACTTCCAGCTGAAAACCTTAAACCCAGTCTTACCCGTTAACAGCATCGTCCAATGGCGACTGCGTCTGCCTCCAATGGCAAACAGCATCTCAAGCATCTTGCACTCATTAGCTGCGAAAGCCGATAGCCACACGCGCACGGCGGCTTCAGACACTCTGCCAGGCCGTGTTTTAGGCATTCCGTGATGCTCTCTTGATGCTTTTTGAATGTCGAAGTAAATTAGTCTCTGGTTTTGTGGATCTGACAGAAGCAGCAAAGAATGGGTGACCTTAAGTAAATAAAACTGATTCTGTGCCAGTCGGTAATGCCTGGCAATTGTTCATTCGGTTTACGTTGCTTCAAGACCCCAATGCTCAGGGGAAAAAAAAAATCAAAGAAAGATTAAGTTACACTGGATGATTTATGGCAGCCTAATGGAGGATATGAATAGATGATGACCATTTACAAAGCATAAGCCATGCATCCTTATCCCAGCTACATCAAGTTGGTGTGAAGGTTATCTGAAGGGGGTATTTACTTCACCCTGGTGAAGGTTTAAGCAGCTGGAATCAGGTCTCCATGTGTTTTCCCAGCAGGCATAGAACAGCAATGTAATCCAGAACTGCACATATCAAAGGAATGAACTTAAATACAGCATAATACTGGCCTTCTTGATTCCAGCCTCTGTCCAGGCTGCTTAATTTACTCTCCCATCAATGAGCCAATTTAGGCCATGACCGCCTTCAAAGAGTGAAGGTTTCTTCTGCACCCGGAAGCTGTCTGAATCAGCAGATCACTCACTGACCTGTCGCACTTCCTGGACTCAGTTATCATGATCTAAAATCTTAATCCAATACCATATGTCATCTTAACATTTCGTGTCTAGTTATTTGCAATCAAAAGCTACAAGAGTTTGACACAGGTATTTAGCAGATATTTACCTGTTCAGATATGGACTCCATAAGACCTCTGTGGTATCAGGCACCATGACATCACCAGCAGATCTTTTAAGTCCTGTAAGTTACGAGATGGAGCCTCCATAGATCACACTTGTTTGTCCAGCACATCCCACAGATGCTCAATTAGATTGAGACCTGGGACATTTGGAGGTCAATTGAACACGTTGACTGTATTTCATGTTCTCTATTCAGTCCTGAACAATTATTGCAGTCTTGCAGGGCGCTGAAAGAAACCACTGCCATCGGGGAATACTGCTGCCATGAAGGGGTGTACAGCAATATTTAAATCGGTGATACATGTCAAAGTAATGGCCACATAAATGCCAGGACCCAAGGTATCCCATCAGAACATTGCCCAGATCATCACACTCTTTTACATGCACACTAAGAAAATCTAATTATTGTGGTAGTCCGACTAAAACCAGATTTAACGTACATGTAAACATGTTAGTCTGACATGTATACGTTGAGTCTGACTCAAACTGGCCCTGTGCATGCTCCACAGTCACCCCCCAGCCCCCCCCCAGCCTTGGACCTGGAATTAACCGTAGAAGCTGGTACAGAGAGGAAGCATGGAGCACAGCAGAGGTTGGAGAATGGAGAACTCCAGCACCATACAGCAATGTTGCCTGCCTTTGGATAACACCATAGCCCACAAGGAATAGTCTGTGTCTTTTTTGTGAAATGAAAAATCAAGAAGAGAGTTTTAAAAAAAAAAAAGTACAACGTACAGCACAGACGAAATGTACAGTGCTGTAAAACTGCCCAAATCACCGCTCAACTAAAGGGCGCCTTTTCACAGCAGCAGGTACCGTACTTCAAGAAGGTACCAAAAGTACAATACTTCAAGGTGTTGGTTTACCACTGGTGTACCGGAATGACATCACAATGTGAAATGGGGTATTTTTTACTGAATTCTAAAAATGTTTGTAGCAGGACTGGGTGACATACGATATTAATATCAGCATCACATGTTATGCACATGCAGTTCTTACATTGTTAATTTACTAGATTAAGATCAGGCTCTTTCTGACTCTGTCATAGGAAAAAACCTGCAAGTTATGCAATTTTAATGATTATTCCTTTTTAAGATTATCTCATATATTTTTAAAAATCAGCTTAAAGTTTCCCTCCACTGCTTCAGCATGAGTGCTGCATGTGCTCTCTGAAACAATCATAATCATTTTCATCCTTGCTGTTTAAACCAGTCCTACATGGGTTTGTGAGAAATTTATATTGAACTCCTATTTTGTTTCGTAAATACCCCAATATTTACTACAACAAAATTGCATTGCTATATATGAAAAATTTCCAATACCATACTGTAATAATATATTACACAAAATGGAATGTGATCTTGTGTCTGTTCTTCTGACCAGATCGTCATTGTGCCATTTCATTTGACCACGCATCCATTATTATTAATTTTTATTAATTTTTAATTTCTCTGACATAATAGGTCAACTGGAAAAAGCCCAGTACTGACAGCCTGAAAGGAGCCATTTTGCCACCTATTGTAGCGGAGTCAGACATACTGCAGTCAATAAATCAATTTCCCTCCTGTACATGTGTACTGGGACAAGGACAATACTCTGATGAAATGGCTTAGTTGAGCTCAATTTAGCTGTATATGTAAATGTACTGATTGTCTCTGCTAGCTTGCTTTCTTCCCATAGTGCATCCTGATGCCATCTCTTCCCTCAGGTAAATAACGCACCTGCACCTGGCTATCCAACATGATGTAACTGAAAATATGACTCATCAGACCAGGCCACCTTCTCCCATTGCTCCACGGTCCAGTTCTGACGCTCACTTGCCCATTGTAGGCGCCTTCAGCAGTGGACAGGGGTCAGCATGGGCGCTCTGACCGGTCTGCAGCTACACAGCCCCAAACACAACAAGCCGTGATGCTCTGTGTGTTCTGACACCTTTCCATCTCAGCCAGCATTAACTTTTCAGCAGTTTGTGCTACAGCAGCTCTCCTGTTGAATTGGACCAGATTCATTAGCCTTCGCTCCCCACATGCATCAATGAACCTTGAGCACCCATGGCCCCGTCGCCAGTTGGCCGTCCTTG
This sequence comes from Mormyrus lacerda, assembly GCA_015163995.2. NCBI lineage: Eukaryota > Metazoa > Chordata > Actinopteri > Osteoglossiformes > Mormyridae > Mormyrus > Mormyrus lacerda. Next base: position 7,423,560 of record JAABNX020000052.1, on the reverse strand, counting down.
CACCAGTTTTTCATAAGTACTGACCACTGGGTCACTACTGGACTACTGGGAGCACTCCACAAGACCTGCTGTTAGTGTTATAAGATGCCACCTTGACATTAGGTCAGTTCATGAAGTGTCTTCCCTGTTAGATGTTCCATGGTCAACCGTTATTATTGCAAAGTGGAAGCATTTAGGAACGACAGATAACTCAGCCGTGAAGTGGCAGACCACATAAAGTAACAGAGCCGGTTCGCCAACGGCTGAGGCGCATAGTGTGTAAAAGACGCCAACTGTTAGTTGACTCAGTAACTGCAGAGTTCCAAACTGCCTCTGGCATTAATCCCAGAAAAAAAAAAAATGTGCGCCTGGAGCTTCATAGAAAGGGCTTCCATGGCCGAGCAGCTGCATGCAAGCCTCACATCACCAAGCGCAATGCCAAGCGTCACATGGAGTGGTGTAAAGCAACGCCGCCACTGGACACTGGAGCAATTCAAATGTTTTGTGCAGTTACAAATCATGCTTCTCTGTCTGGCAGTCTGATGGATGAGTCTGGGTTTGGCAGATGCCAGGAGAACGTTACCTGCCAGACTGCATTGTGCCAGGAGGTATAATTGCATGGTCTTCATTTTCAGGGATCTGGCTTAGCTTCTTAGTTCCAGTGAAGGGTAGTTCCAGTGAAGGGTAGTTCCAGTGAAGGGTAGTTCCAGTGAAGGGAATGCTTGATGCTTCAGCATACCAAGACATTTCGGACAATTCTATGCTTCCCACATTATGGGAACACTTTGGGGAAGGACCTCTTCTGCTGAAGCATGACTGCAACCAAGTGCACAATGTAAGGTCCATAAGGACATGGTTAGATGAGTTTGGTGTGGAGGAATTTGACTGGCCCACACAGAGCCCTGACCTCAACCGCATCGAACACTTTTGGGATGAACTAAAATGGAGAATGCGAGCCAGGCCTTCATGTCCAACATCAGTGTCTGACCTCACAAATGAATGGGCAAAAATTCCCATCGACACATTTCCCAGTCTTCCCAGTAGAGTGGCAGCTGTTATGGCTGCAAAGGGGGGACCAGCACCATATTGACGCCAATGGATTTAGAATGTGATGTCATAAAAGTTCCTGTAGGTGTCATGGCCATGTGTCCCAATACTTTAGTCCATATAGTATATAATGGCACCCTTGACAGACGTCATTTAAATGAGATAATCAAGTTTATTCACTTAATCTGTCAGTGGTTTTATTGCTATGGCTGATCGGTATATTTGTGAAAAGCACCACACCAGTCAGGAAAGTTTCTGCTGCCAGACAGCAGTAAGCCAGCATCCTTAGAGCAGTTCAGCGCCTTCCTAAAGCACCCAGCGGCAGTGCGATTACTCTGCTTTGACCCATGACCTTCTGGACAGAGATACAGATCCCAGACCTGCTGAATTACACACCTTGCCAAAGTCTAAGTCACTGATACTGTAGGGCCAACAAAATGGAGCTTTTTCTATGACTTTGTAGGGAGTCACAGCGTCAGGCTGAAAACAAAGGCACAGATGGTGGGCATAAGTGTATGTGTGTATGTGTGTGTGTGTGTGTGTGTGTGTGTGCGTGTGTGTGTGGGGGGGTGCAGTCACAGAAGCGTTCGGCTTGTTATACTCTATGGAATGGGAACACAGGTGCCTTAAAAACACATCTCTCATGCCACAGTGTTTGCGGTGCAGACATGCTCAGGAGGTAAACACTAAATCATTTACTCTGCCACAGAAAAATGGATTCAACCTCTCAAGGAAGTCTGCCATGCCGTGTGAGCACCTGGTAATAAATCTGGAAGTGCTCTTATGAAAGGCTGTTGACAATGAGGCAGATTTCATTTTCCCCCAACATGCCAGAAAGACATCTGAACTCAATGAAATACTGAGAGTTTTGTGTGTGAGGACAGTTGCCAGTAGTAAATAAGAAGTGCAAGAGGGAAAATTCATCAGGTTTCTTCCCGTGGAAGGTTAACAGGGTTTATATAAGGAAAAAACAAGAAAGCAAGCCAAAAGAATGACTGACGGTAAGCAGACATTTCTTAGTCCTAATCACATCTAGAATTAGACGTCTAAACCCAGGCAGCGGTATAAGAATGAGATGTGGTTGGTGTCAGTCACAGTGCACACTTGCTGTTCCATTAGGGACAGGCAGAGAGGCCAAGACCCCCCCCCCCCCCAACATTTACATGCAGGGTGAATCATCAGGGTGAATCATCAGAAATCCCATGATTGTCAGGATGGCTGCAAAATACAGGACCTGTTTCAGTCAGAGGGCTATTTTCTGCTCCAGATGGACAGATAGCTCACGGTTAAAATGCCTGTGGACGGAAGTATCTGGACTGATGTCAGGCTCCTGACGGTGGAGCGAATAAGGACAGGCGGCGACCAGACTGAATTTCCCAGACGTAGAGAAGCGAGACATCGCTGAATTTAAATCCAAACAGGCGTCTTGAAGCAGAGCCGGACACAGGGAGCCGAGATTCCCGTGTCCCAGACCGTGTAATAAGAGCCACTCCGTTACACAGCCAGATCTCTGTCGGTGCCAAACAGGACAGCAAAACAGTCTTTTGAGAGACCTGATGTGGAAAAGTCTCTGGAGTCATCCTCCCCCGACTGGCACGGTTACAAAGGAGCCAATTATTTCCTTGTTAGAGGGACACCCAATAAAAATAAGTGAGCTGAATTTCACCCTGCTACCGCATCCACAAGCCCAAAAGACTTTACCGTCATTACAGATTAAATTACAGTGTGCTCAGTATGCCTGATGCGACGAAGACCTTTCCACTGTGTGCTTCAGAACAATGAGCTAACAGCGGCTAAAGGAGCTGCAAGAAGAACCGAGGGCCGTAACGAGAGCCGGAGGGAAGCAGGTTTTGACTATCAATGCCAAGCTACCTGAGTCAGCATCCAGGGGAAAGTTTTTTGGTGTCACAATAGACTGCCGTCGACACCGGCGCGGAGACGGCTGCGTTTGGAGTGGTGCCATATTCGGGAGGCATGGACTGATGACAAGTGGCATCGTACCATGTTCAGTGAAGAATCTCGGTTCTGCATTACCACGGATGATCGTCGTGAGGAGAGGACGAATTCTGCCAGTGTGGTGAAGAGACGCACTGGCATTACTCCTGGCATCACCATGTGGGGGAGCCAGAGGGTATGACTTCAGGTCATCTCTGGTAGTGATTCGGGGGACCCTGACGGCACAGCGCTTTATCAGTGACATCCTGCGTCCGCATGTCTTACCCCTCCTGAGACAGCACCTTGGTACAGCCTTTCAACAAGATGTGAAGGTGTGTGTGTCTATGGACTCTGCCCACGTCATGTTGAGGTCCTTATGCTCGCCAGCCAGGTCTCCTGATCTTTCCCCCAATCGTTCAGCTCGGACGTCAACTCAGACCCAATGCCAATCTGCAGGCTCTCGAGGGCCAGTTACAACAGCTGTGGGCCGACTTGCTGTAGGAGAAGATACAACGGCTGTATGACTCCGCACCGTCTTGCCGCATGAATCCAGGCCCGGGGGGGGGGGGGAGGCTGCCAAACCCTACTGACATGGGACCAGCAGTCTGCCCATACTGGTTTCCCATTTGATCTGAAATTATAATCATTGAGATACAGTCACATGACCTTTCACGTGCAGATTCCTTTCATCCATCTGGGTGCCTTGTGTAGTTTTAATCAACATAATCTTTAGTTATTCAGGTGTAACTAACTGCAAGCCCTCAACCCACAATGCACTTTGGATTGTCTGATCAGAAGAACATAGCCATAAGAAATGTCTGGTGTCCATGATGTCAAGTGTTGCATGTGCACAAGCCTGATCAGGTCCAGGAGCCAACCCGGTAATCTGACAAATAATATAGCTGCCATCTAAGGCTTTTGTGAACCTGCTGTTTTAGACATCTAAATCTCTATAGTGGTCAGAGCCATCGCGAACGGAAAGCCTGCCTAGATAATGATAGGCTATTTTTTTTTTTTCATTTTATGTGGCCATATTTCATCTGAATACTCCATTTTGGCTAAATCAAAATTGGAAATAGACTTTATCTGAATCCTATCTTGGACATGTGATCACATAGTCTGGGGTAATGTATACTGCATGGCCACGGTACCTTACCCTGGGGCCAGGAATGAGCTGGCTCTCCCCAGGCCCTGCGCCTCCCAAGGCCGGGTAGGGATATAGGAAGGAAAAGCAGATAGCAATAGTTACAAGATGGCCTGGCTATTCCAATGTGAGTAGGGGGTTAGTTTGAAATGTAATCAGTCATGTGATAACATGGTATCTTTAGGAAGAGATGGAAAGGATAAAGGGCTACAGTGCTGTACAGAAACAAGCTGCATTCACACAATCACTATTCCCCATGTAGGGAATGAGTCAGTGAAGCAAGATGGCCGTTTCGAATGCTCCATTCATAGATGCTCTGTCAGTATCCTAGCAACCTAGCAATGACAGCCGACATTTGTGAGTAAGAAAATAGAGCAATAAACAAAACAAAAGAGATAAAAGTGAATATGGATATCAGGCTGTTACATTGTATCACTGTTAATATTAATCATTTTAAAGTATTATAAAGTATATACAGCAGCCTATTGCACAAGTCTTAGACAGTGTCTAAATTATCTTCATGCTGGTGTAAAATTAAGTTGTGCCCGTGAAAGAAATTATTGTTCGTTTGCATGTATTCTGATGTTAATTGTGTTTTCTGAGAAAATATACACTTGCTACTCAGAGAAACAGCTTTACACATTTTGTTTGACTGTGCCCTGTTAAAATGACATTGAGAGCCTAAACAGCACTCCTGAACGACAGACACAATATTAGCGCTCTTCCACTGCCATCAGGAACCAAGCTGAACTGCAGACTGGTGCTTTCCTATTGTAAATACCAGAGCTGAACCTAAGCCTTACCCACGCTGACATTGCCATGCTTGCTAGCAGGGCCAAAGTGTAACCAAACACAGCTGATTGCGTTACCAGCATGACTGGTCGAAATTAGGGCTGCACAAAATAGGGAAAAAAATCACATTGCAATATTTATTCTTTCTGCGATATATATTGCGATTTTGAGATTTAAAAAAATCCAATTAGTTCAACAGCTCTATTGCAGGGGTATTCAACGAAAATTTAAAGACAAGAAAATTTCTTGAAGCAAAGGTCCGGAAGATCATAATGTCTAACTATTTAGTGTGATGTACATTTAAGTAGTCTATCAGTTCTATCAACATTGCATGCAATCAATACCTGACTGTCAAATCAGTTTAACTCAGTACAATTAAACTCGAGACGTCTGCACACATATGTAACAGTTCTTGCCTTGTAAATAGTCTGCTTTTGTATTTAACCGTGTAAATATACTTTTGACGTAGCTTATTTTAGGTTTATAATGCAATAATATAGACCTGAGTTGATTTATATAACAGATAACATTACTTTATACAGTTGTTAAAAAGCGGAAACTTCCACTGTCATGAAATCACCAATAAACGCCTATTTATCCAACATGTTATATAATACATAATATAATATATAATAAAACATCATATGGGATTGCATATGTGGCTCAGTGGGCTTGAGCAAGGCCCTTAACCCCCAGCTCCCTGGGCACCACAACAGGTGGCTGCCCTTCCTGGACAGCTTGCTCTACAGAGAGCAAATTGAGGGAGGTGTATAAAAGAATTTCCCCACGGGGATCAATAAATTTGTAATTACTATACATACTGTGTTTGAAAACTTTTCAACTGTATGATTTCAGGACAGTTCAGTCACTCTGTTAGGAACATTATGGCTTTTAGGTTGTGAGTGTTAGTTTCGCTGCTGTTATTAAGCAACCACTCTGTTAGGAACATTACGGCTTTTTGATCGTTTCGCTGCTGCTATTAACACTAACGACACATTAGCGCAGACAAAGGGCTGCACACGCCGAACTAAGCTACACGGTTAAAGGCGTTTGACATTCATTGGCGTGGGAAGTGGCGGATCTAGTGCTAAACCACTACCGAAAAGACCCCAAACGCGGCGCCGGTGAAAATAGAAGCGTCCCGTCAGGCTTTAAATACTAAGTTAATGTTTTTGCTATCGGTCCGGGTCCGTATGGCACAGCTTCTGGGTCCGGACTCCGACCACGGTCCGCCTGTTAGTGACCACTGCTCTATTGGTATAATTAATCATTCTAGAAAGATTGAGCTGATTTTTCCCAAATATAAAGGTAAAGATTACTTAGTCAGTAGCATAAGCATTAAACTAAGGAAGCTTATCACATATGGAAGTTAACATGAGTGACAAAATAGCGCTGGGTTAAATGGTTAGCCCTGGGATGGAGAATATTTGTGATTGGTGGTTCATTCAGTGAGCTGCGTGTCGGTATTGCATGCAAAAACCTTTAAATTAACCTAAATTATATGACGGACGTTTGTGGATTGTTAAAGAATAAGAACAGCGTGACATTTGCTAGTTTAGCAAAAACACCAAAAACGTCCATGCCGCTAAATTTAATTTGCGTTGCCAACATCGCACGTCCTGCGACGTGACTACTGCACGTGCGTACATCGCGATGACGATGCTTAAACGATATATCGTGCAGCCCTATTCGAAATACATGAAGACACCAGTGTTGTGTGCATGGATTATCTGAAAAAAGGACATATTCCATATATTATTCATCAGCAATATCACACATCGGATATCCTGTATTGATACATTCCTGATAACTCTGAACTTAAAAATTTCCAACCCTAATACTCATAGAATACTTGCAAAATACTGTAAAACAGCTGAGCAGCATAAAATCGTAATGCGAATTTATGCGAGCGAAGGGAAAGTCCACAAGCGGTAATTAGCACATATCTTGTACTCCCGGTCAACAGTTAAGCGTCTCTTCAGTTTTACATCACTGTCGCTCTCCAATAAACCCGCCGACAGCTTGTTACCCTGCTGCAAAAGAAAACCAAAACGAGCTGGAACTGTACAGATACTAGTCTCTCTTTTCGGTATGGTGTCATGTATAATTCACAATTCAAGGAATATAGAGCGATTCTGTTTACAGCCACGACCTCAGTAACGCACCGAATCATGTGCAGGTACCGCTGAGTACTGTCAAAGGCCACCAACCGCGAAGCTCACTGCTACAGCGACCTAGTCCCATATTCCTCTCATTCTTAACCCTGGGATTCACATACAGCCTTCGATCCAAACACAGGGATAAGTCAACCCAGACCCACTGAGCGTTAAAATAAAGACAAGTTAACAAAGAAGCCAGAATATAAAGTTGTGGGATTTTATTGCATATATCACAAACATGAAGGAGACCTCCGGGGCCTGGCCTTGACTCGCAGTCAGCTCCATCAGTCTCTGAACGCTCCACCTATCTTCATAATAGCAGCAGTTTTAAAATACTTTGATTTATACATAAAATACAGAGATTAGTGTACAGTTTTCACAAATCAGCTTTTCTGAAAAGTATGGAATAGCAATGATAGCAGCAATACATAAATGACATTACATAGTAATAAATAATTAGTTTAAAAAAATATACAAATCAAGTGGTTGTGGAACACAGAAAAAAATAAGATGGACTTGGCTCATTTGGACACACATACAATAGCCTGGCTCCATGTCTGTAGGTAATGCACACTGAAATCTTAGACCTCCTTTTCACCCTTTCATTCACCAGTCTGATATTATTTATGGGGGGGGAAACCAAGTTATTGACATGGGTCCACCGCTTTGAGGACATCATCCCACAACCAGGATTGAGGAGAGAGGCGGTCTTGACGCTCTCAGGCCGATGGCACCAGGCTTTACTTGGAGTTGCCGCTCATGGCCGGGAGCCGCAGGCCGGACAGCATGGATTTTCATCTCACGACATGCCTAAAATCTGGAGCTTGCTGCATTTTCACAGGTATATGAGGACGAGTGCATCAGACTGCTTAACCAGAGGAAAGGCAACACTGACAAACTCATTTTTCATCTGCGCATTCTGCCTAACTACAGACTCAATATTTTAAAAAATATTTCATGCATTCGTGACAGCAAGCAGGTAAAAGCAGTGTGGTGTTTAACCCTCCTTTAATATCCTGAACTCTTAAAAAAATACATTCTATTGATTTCTTTGTCATGTTCCATTAAAACGATTTAAAGATTATTCACAGAATATTAACACAGACTGGTACTGTTAGTAGCGTGGATTTTGGATCCAAAGTTGACAAACTGTTAACGTGTCACGGAATTAACCTGTAATCTCTCTGGAAAAGCTAACAGACCAGCTCAAGGGGTACCGGGTTTACGAAATGTCTCCTGAATCCGTCCACACACACTTACAAATTTAAACTGAGTGAACATTTCTCCTTGTTATGACGGACAAGGAATAAATTAGAGAATTAAAAAGCAAAGCTCTGGGAATTAAACCATTCCTATGTGCAAATAATCAGTATAAAAGTAAATTAAAATTCAAGCTTAAAATCCTGAAAACTGTTTGCCCTTCAAGATCCCTAAAAATGTGCCCTAACAGTGGATGGCTTTTGCCCACGATACCCAAACTTTTTTTTGATTGGATCGGGCGGTGACATCTAGGAGAGGCTCTGCTGTGTCACCAAACATCGAAAGAGGTCTATGTTTGGGGTCCCATGACACATGCAGACAGGCAGCTGTGTGAAAGTACAGGACTTAACGGAACAAAAAGTCAGTTACAGAAGAACGTGTGCTAGTAAAATGTATAAATCTGTCATAATATATTAAAATAGGATATAGAAAAAAGCAGGACAAAAGAAAAAAAAAAAACGGACAGGTAGATGTCATACAATAGCTAAAATGCTAACTGACATGTGACTGAAGTATTTTGCCTTGGCGGCTAAACCCCTCCTATCGAGTTTGCTTTAGGTAGATTGGCTTGTCTCATCTGGGCCCAGTGTCAAAGAGCTTAGCCCTGGACTTAAGGGCTCCTTGACACAGACTAGTTGAGTGTGGCTCTGTGTATTGCAGTAACCATGAGCTGAATGGCTCCCCTGCTCTGAGCAGACATCAACGATTCCACGTCGTTTTAAGACGGCCCCCCCGGCTGTGAGCAGGGAGCCCCCCCAGGCATCCCCCAAGATGCCTTAGAGAGCGCTTCGCTCTCACTGCACTACCGCCTTTGGATGGCACTGGTAGGGTCCCGCTCCGGCCGGTGTCCTACCCCTGGTTACGATGCTCTCCCCCCTCCCTCCCCCCAACCCACCCCAGCATATGCGGTGACTGCCTGGCGACTCGGCAGCTGGTGTCAACCTCACTCCACCGCAAAGCCACAGGTCTCCTCCACGGCGGTCAGGAGCTTCTCGTACAACTTCTCATAGGATTCGTAGGGTGGAATGTCGATGCGGTTGAAGCTGGGGTGGAGGGTGGGAAGACATGTGAGATCCAAGTCGCAACCACATGCATATAGCTGGAAGATGAGCCAGTTGGCATATCAATTCTGCAGAATGTAGGTTTAAAGGCGCTTAACATTTCAAACAATAAGCACTATTATGTTCTTTCGCCTGTCATAAAACCTAAATGCGCAGGTATGCTTTTAAGCCACATATTTATAAAACTTCAAAACCCGCACGACGTTCAACGTTACACTTACCACGTATGAGCCTTCGGCAAGTTGTCTGTATTAGCGTCTATCAGGTGGATGGTGAACAGCCTTGGTCCTGCTGAACCTGTAGAGCCTTACAAACATGCATTCCAGTTAATACTGCTCCACGTCCATTAACCCTACGAAGCTCGCTGCATGCTTTTCTTTCCATAAAGAAGACTGCACGACGGCAGATTGAACAGCAGGTTTGTGCCAAATTTGGCTACCGGATTGGGATCTATAAGCCAAAAAATATTGGCTTACGAGTCTACGCTGCTACATCCATGAGTTGCTTTAGTAAAGCTCTTCAACATCATGGGTATCTGTTAGGCAGCGACAGTGTCCGAGTGTCAAGGTACAGGAAGTGTAGGCCCGGTTAATGCGACAGCCACCTTGTAGTGCCTTGAAGCCCTGCAGGGGGACGCGGGTGGAGCCCGTGACAAACTGCAGCAGGCGTCCCCTCCGCTCCTCGTCAAAGGACTCCACGGCCTGCCAGAACCACTTGACCACGTTGCTATCGGCCACACAATGCTTCAGCCGCGTGTTGGCCTTCCAGTCGTTGAGGTCGATCTTGCCCAGGCCCCCGATGATCAGCTGCAAGGTTGACGGGGTGGCATCAGCGGAGGGACACAAGCAAAGTCGACGAGACGTTCTCGACAAGTGGGCCTCACCTCCAGCTCCTTGTGGTCGAACGGCTTCAGCAGATGTTGGGGGATCAGCTCGTTGAAGCCCTTCTGCAGTGCAAGGAACTGGACTTCAATCCCCCTCATGAAGCGCCAGTTCACATAGAGCCTGATTGAGAAACAAGCCCCCAGTGCTTTAAAGGCCATGCAGAACGCATGAACACTAGCGAGGCGGTTCAGCCACACCGCCGGCTCACCTGACATACTCCTTCTTGTTCTCCTCTGTTACCGGGATGTTGCGCCCGTTGGGCTTCAGTTCGTGCTGCTGGAACTTCCCGAAGGAATTGTGTTCGACGCAGAAGGTATGGTCTAGCACAGATGTGATGTCATTCTCCCTGAAACCGGAGAGTCCTTCAATCAAACGCGCAACGTCCTTTCAGACCACGACCTCTAAATCCGAGCCGGTCCTCACGCCAAGAGTCAGTACACGCCATCTGCTCAGGCCAAGGACCATGTCTAAGCAGGGAGCTTGTACGGTTATTAAACCGAAAAGCCATTCACATTAAAGCCAGGGCAATGCTGATAACGGGCAAAAAGCACAAGCTGTATGTTCACAAACACATACTGTACAAGGTAGCTGTACCGCGATGCCTTATTAATGTGCCTTGTGCTCTATTTGTGATGCTGGGCTTCCACTTGGACCTTCAAAATCTGAAAGTTATCACGCTTCTCCACATCAGGGTCACATCGCTGAGCTGCATTAGTGCAGAGTTAGTGTCAACTTACAGGATCCACACCAGGCTCTTGTGCAGCTCGGGGTCCACCGTCTCCAGGTCACACAGCTGGATGGGCTTCCCCAACAGCTGCTTGTAGAAGGGCAGCGTGAAGCCACCGTTGATGTAGTGCCCATGGAACACGGCCAGGCCCATGACGCGGCCCACAAAGTGGAAGTATGACAAGTGATCCTGTGGAGGGGGAGGGGGCGGATTATCATCACAGTCCTCCCCCATGACTACATTACATATCAGAGACACAGTTTACAATTCTCATACATCACGAAACATTCATTCTGTTTTCCCAGCAGAAGGTCATCAAGGTGTCAAACATCTTGTTTTACGGTTTCACATTTTTTTTGTGCTACAAGAAATCAACCTCTGGAATCAACTGGAAAAAGGCAGGCAGATCAGAGGAGAAGCCTGCCATGCCTAATTCATAGTGAAATGACACCTTTCATAAGGCATATGCTCTTCATAACAGATTGCTATGAGAACCTTCCCCCCCATCCATATTTGGTGAAGCTCCGCACTCCATCATCCAGGCCAGCCTGGACCAGTACATCGGGACCTCATAAGTTCAAAGTGCACAAACTCAAGCATATTTCATATTACATTGCTACTTTTAACAAATTAACTGGAGGCAGATTTCAGAATACGCATATATGAAAATCTTTTCACGTTACAACACTGCCTTTAACTGATCGTGGTCTACGGCCACATTCCTGAGGGCCTCAGACCCCAATACCAGCGGGGAGATTCGTTCCACATTATTAAACGGCAAAGCAACAACATTGAAATGTTTGGTAAACTATGTGCTCTTGCGACGTGTGGTCGAGCACCAACCAACACTCCTCGTAAAGTGGGGGGAAGGAGATTTGTAAGGCACAGTATTTACAGAGGAAAGGGGACACTCACAGGGTTTATGGAGGAGTCAGGATTTATCTGCAGAGTGTAGATGTTATCTGTGGAATACTGGAAGAGGCCATAGTACGGATTTAGCATCTCGTGGCAAAGCAGATACAACCATTCCCTAGGAAAAAAGAGGCAAAGACAAGATTAGCCATAAGCTGATGTTAATGTTAAGACGCCGGGGGGCGGTGTGGCGGGGCGGTTGGGATAGAGGGGCCTGGCTTACCGGGCCACCCCGCCGTAGTCCAGACCTTCTTCTCCACGAAACTTCACCATCAGACGTTTCTTCAGGTCCTTTGGCCTCATCTTCATGATCTGCCTGTAAGACTCCTAAAGACATCCCAGACATGTTCTCTAGGCACTCATATCTAACACGCAAACTTTTTTTTTTTTGGAAAAGCTATATATATATATATATATATATATATATATAAATAAATAAAA
>JAABNX020000052.1:7391581-7403777 GCA_015163995.2 Mormyrus lacerda | reverse complement strand
ACCATGCCCCTTGCGTGCCAGTCATTCTAACCAAATCAGGTGTACCATGCCCCTTGCGTGCCAGTCATGCTCCCCAATCAGAAGCGGCTGAAAACGACTGCGCATATGCTCAAACAAAAAACATGCGAAACCCGAAAAGCTACATTCGTGGCGCAAAAAAATAGTTTGTTGCCGAGCTATAAATGAACTACCAACCAATTTCATGGTCAGACATTGCTTACAGGTTATTTACAGTGATTATTGTGACAGAATTCCCTGGTTGTGTAAAATAGATTTGCATTTTGTTTTGCACATCCATGCAGCAAAGCGTGTGTTTACAAAAAAAGTTTTGCACACTTATGTGTTCTTTGAGTGACAGATCTTTCAGAAGCTGCGTTACAACTACAAATCAGGATTACAAGTGGACAAACAGGATAGACAACCCCGTATTTAGATTTCTTCCATCCTGAAGCCGTATGAATGGAGCTTTTGCTTGTCAGGTGAATTCAGCCAGTAATACCTGAAATAAAAGTCAAACGATTTTTGGCTGGCTGTCGTGGTTTGAGGCGCACAGATCCGGCCCACTTGCTGCTCGGTGACTGACAGTTACAGGCTTCTGAAACACTGGCTGCATGACAAAGCTGCCAGAAATCCCAGTATTCCAAGCGCATGTATATTGACTTTGCGCACTTATAATCTCAAGTCGTAGTAATGTGGCTTCTGAAAATATCTGCAAAAGTGACTTTTTTTTTTTTTTGTAAAACACAAACTTTACTGCACTGGTGTACAAAATTAAAATACAAGTGCACAAATCTCTCCATGGGTGTATGAAACTAAATTACAAGCATGCAAATATAATTTCATATGACCACGGAATTCAGTCATAATAATGGGTCCATAACTATTATGGGTCTATGCTGCAGGAGCCTCATTGATTTCTCTTACTGGAAGGGATTTATTTTTATTATTCCTTTATCTAACACGGTTACAGCATACGTGATAAGTATTTTATGTATGTTCTCTGCTAATTTAACTCGTGTACATTCAGAAAACCTGTTTCGCTAAAGGTAAAAAGTGGTCCAGCGCTGTTTGCAAACGCAGCAGCTAAAATGCGTCTGTGATAATAAAATCACTTTACCACGTGCAAATGACTAGCGACCCGGCACTTTTTCGACAAATGACCATAAAACGATAATTCTTAGCAAGTTTGCCTAAAATCTATGGTACATTGTTGTGGATAAACAGTATGTGGCATAGTCTGGTGACAGCGTCCACACCGAATCATATGACGATGTAAAAAGTTCAGTTTGTTTAGAAATTATTCTTAGCGTTCAGGAATGAGGCATTCAATAAAATTATACACAGTTATGGTTATTTGTGGCGTGATTTTTAAATATGCATGTACCAGATCACTATGGACCTTTGATATATAAACAAGGGTTAAAAAAGTAGTATATACACTCAGTGACAAAAAAAAAGTTAAGCACCCAGAAGAAATAATTTGATTTGGATGTAATTTGGTAAATGTGCAGACCAGCGATGGGTATGTAAATGATTCGATTTGCAAGAAGCTCCCACGTATAGTCACCAGACACATTAGACAGCAGTCGTCTCTCAAAAGTGTCGTCTCTCAAAAACGTGCACAAGTACCAGACTAGAGAAAACCAACTAGATTGTGCTTATCTGTTCCTAATTCAGTTTGTGACTGTCAACTTTTCAAACATATTAAATGAAAAATCAATTTGTTTCTCTTCATCTCATTGCACTTCGAGTTTGTGGTGCTTTTCCTCTGTTGCAAGCCGTGAAGAGCAGAAATCTCACATCAAATGTGAAATTTATCCATATGCTGGTATGTTTTTTTTCTACTAAAAGCCAACTGTAGCACAGACTAGGCTTGGGCAGTATCTAATTTTTCATACCGTCCAGAGATTACATTGAGGTATTTTGATGGTATTGTCAAAAGCAATGTTATTCTGTAATTTTTTTAAATCTTACCAGTAAAATTCACTGAACTGGGAAGGTGCTCCCATTAAAAGAATCGCCAAGCAGGTAAGAAGTCCCCTTGGTAAAATTCACCCAAGCCTTGCACACACATAAAAAATTTACTACAGACATTACTGCTTCAAGCGGGTTAGACCAACATTATCCAATGATGTGTAACTACAATCAACACTAACTAAAGATACTACTTTTGATAACTAAACATACTATTTCTGATCCATTTCAAACATCTCTTCCTGACGTCTTCGTCTCATTTTTATTTGACGAAAGTGTCAGCATGTTTCATCATAGAAATTTATGATGACAAAAACGTTTTTTAAACATCTCATTTTCATCAATGAAAAACCTTAATTTCGTTAACAGAAACTGACAAATTGTCAATTAACACTGATCAAGGGTGCTAGCTGACCTTCAGCGCCAGTCTGTATGCACGATGGGCGAACCTCAGCTAACTCAATTTTAATTTATATAGTGCTTTTAACAAGTCATTGTCAAAGCACTTTACATATAACAGGCCAGAACCCCACCAAGCAAGCCTGTGGCGACAGTGGCAAGAAAAAACTCCCTCTGGCAGGAAGAAACCTTGAGAGGAACCTAGACTCAGAAGGGGACCCCATCCTCCTCTGGGCGACTGGCGAGCATGAAATTGTATTGAGATTGAATGCAATGCAGAATGTCGCAAAAAATGGACAGGGAGGTGTTCACACATTTTGACCAGTGAGAGATAAGATCCACACATTACTTACGCTCATAAGTGACACTGACTCAGCCAGTCAGAGGCTTCAGCAAAACACTGTAACCCTGTGACTCGAAAGCAGGAAACACCAGTCAGAGGCTTCAGCAAAGACACAGACTATGAATCGACATTGAGCTTTATCTGCACATTATCTGCACTACCCCCCCACGTCCAAGTTCTCCACTCAAGGCTCCTCATCACAGCACATCAACTTATACTGATATAAAGAACAGCAGCAGGGCAGCATTTCTTTCAAATAAATCACATGATCCCAAAAGGGGGGGGGGGGGTGGTGATTAGGGAGAAAACATCTGTGAAAAGTGAACCAGCGTGATGATAGCTCAAACACCTTGTGTTCAGAGAAGACCCCAGTGGTTTCCGCACCTCGGATGCACACCCACACTGGGGCACTGCTACCCCCCGCACCAAAGGCCCCACCCCGCCCCCCCCAAACGGATTAAACCTGGATGTCAGCATGCTGCAAATACGAGTACAGCGGGAGGTGGAGCATGCAAATGACCCGGAGCTGCACAGCAGAGACTCAGACCTCTTGAATGCAAAGGACTCCTGCTGGAACCTCAGCACTGATGCAACTTCAGATTCCTGCCCTTTTACCGACAAAGAATACTGAGCACAGAGCATCACCCCGTCTGGGATAAATGGATGGATGGATGGATGGATGGATGGCCGGGGGTTGGACCAAAGAGAAATATTTAATGTCAAGGAGGAAAGCAATGAACCAAGAGAGTACAGATTGAGAATGTCCTGGCAGCAGACACTCTCTGATTAAAAGTTATTTCCCTTCCCATGGGACGGAAATTAACGAGCCAGGAAAACGACAACCAGCAGTCTGTTAGGGTGAATTCAGACACAAAGGTAGGTGCCCTCCAGAAGCCAGTGCTATAAATAAAACTGCTGTCTGTTGTTACAGTAGCTCTCCTCATCCCTGAAACTGCTGACCCTGGCATCACACTGATTTCGTCCATCACACCTGCTTGGCACTGGGAAAGTCACCAGACGCACCAACATTAGCAAGCTGAGTGCAAAAGCAGAGGACAGATCTCAGAAAAATTAAGCAAGTTCAAACAGGGACACTTAGCACAGCTCAAAAAAAAAATTCATGCTGATGCCGATACGGCGAGGGGGAAACCAGGACCTCCTGCTACAACCGATGGCCTTGAGCGGGTCAAAGGGATGCTGTCCGGCCAGATCTGTCTCTCTGACACCACACTCCCCAGGGAGGCAGGGCTGGTCACTCAGCAGGGCACAGAAACTGCAGTCTGCGTGTCAGAAAGCTCTCAACACTCTGATGCGAACTCGGGAATCTGTTTTGGCTCCAAGTGACTTTGCTGCGTGTGACTCACTCTGTCCTTTAATGGCCTTTATTGACTGTACTATTTTCATTTACAATTGGCTTGAAGGAATTTTACGAGTTGATTGTCAGTCACTGTTATGAAAGTGCCTGAACATTTGTGCAATGGAGGTGTATAACGGTGCCCAAAATTCACTGGGTCGGAGCAAAACCTAGTTTTAGGTTAACAGTTTGGTACAATTTCAGTAGAGCAGGGAAAACAGAATTTGTTTTTCAATTATTTATTATTAGAACTGCAAACACAAACAAATAGAAGCAGTTCTAAACAAAAGGCAATGCGCCTGTTGACCTGTCTGAATAACAAAACCTAAGAGACACTTATTTGCACATTGTAAATAACAAAAATAAAAATAAAAAATAAACATCATAATCATGCTGAGCTAAATCCCACCTAAATCCTGTGTTCTCTACTGCGGAGTCTGGCTGCATATCTGTGGCGATAAACACCGTTATAGCCTTAAACCTGGTTTCAATTTCCTGACAAAAGCGTCTTAAATGCCACAGGGACATTAACTTGCAGAGGCTGTTTCTGCCTTGTTCCGGTCACGTACACAAACGGGTGGCTTTCTCGAATGAGTTAGCATGTTGGATGCGTTTCCAGCAAAAAGGGGAATTTGGTATAACAGCCAACACAGTTTTGGTCTTTTCAACTACTCTCTCTCCGGTGCTGGTGTTATGTACTGGGAAACCAAAATGTTCCTAAACCATCAATTATGACTGACTATAGCAAGCATTAACTGTAACTAACTCACAGCCACAATTAGCATAATGCTTTCCATGTTGAACATTCAGGTTTCACCAGTGTCAGTAAACGTATTCATTCTACCAAGCGGTACACGTTGAATATGTGTACAGTTACAGCCCTACTGCAGTCTAAATGGAATATACTTTCAAACACACTCCTGCATCATTAAGTGCTTTCAGTCCTTCCTTCAGGTCTAACACTATACTACGCTGTCAAAGAATGGAAGAATCTCCTTTGCAAGTATTAAAGCACCTTCAGGAGGACTGCTTAAACTGGGCATTCCACACAGTGTGACCACCTTACCCTTTAACGACATTACAGTTTGACCTGCAGTTCTCACACCTGACCAGAGTCAATAGTCCAGCCTCATTTAGCGCTGGGCAATTAATCAAAACCAACACTCAGAGCCTCTAATCAATGTAATATTGCCCAGCTTGTTCACTTCTGTTAATTCCTATAAAAGAAAAATGTATAAAAAAAAAAAAAAACAACACCTGTTAATAATTTTCTCAGTGTTTGCTCATGCACTGTCCCCTTAAAAACTACCCAGTGCCTTGTCACCAGTCCACGATATGGAAGCAACATGGAGAAGTCAAACACCGAGCTGACTGCACTCGAGCAGCTTGTGCCAAACGAAAATGCTGTGTCCATCGTTTGTACACATTGTGGCTTCAGTGAAGAGGAGACCGAATGAAAAGAGGTCAAAAGGTAAACAATGTGGAAAAACTAAGATAATACCTACGGCAAATCAAATTTTTTTTTTTTTTTTTTTTTAACTTGCCTACTTTGCTTTGCAGCAAGCCATCTACTTCAGGCTAGCTACCTGAGGTTAATGCTGAATGCACAGAAAACACGACAGAAAAAAAGTCATGTTCTCTTAAATATGAACATAGACTCAAAGTATATGATAAACAGCCAAAAACGACCCAATGAGATGCAGTAATGAAATTACAATAAGCTATAATTTTTGTGCAGTACTGTACTTCATTATAGTGTATTTGAATTATACACAGTTCAGTTACTTAATTTGTGCAGTACTGTAATTATAAAAACTTTTGAAAAAGCTGCACTGTACTTTGAGTCAAAATTCAGTATTCAGTGATGCTGTCCGTACATATTCATGTAATAAATATACAAAATGTCAATTAGATGGTAATCTGCCTGAGAGAAAAATCTGATATAATGATCATTCGCTTACAGTGATCAATTTCACCCAGACAGACGTGATCACTATAAAAGGTGTTTGCAAAAAAATGCAAACTATTTTCTACTTTTTTTTTTATTAAGGAAACTTGCTTTTTACATTAAAACTAAAATGTGACCTCATGATATTTTCATTTCAAGCAATTTGTGCTTTGATTTCGGCTGATCGAAACATTCACTGCATAGCCATACGATTCATTTGTGCGTTTCCTTCAATTATTTTAAAACCATAAGTCTTTCATTAGAAAAAAAACATCCCATCTTATTAACAATACAAATCTTGTCAATGAAATTTGACGACAAAAAAACTAACAAAAAAAAAAAAACAAAAAAGTAATCGTTCATTAACTGTATACAAGGTAAAATGTTCAACTAATGTTTGTCATCTAACTGTCTCATTGGTGTGGTCTAATTGATAGGTGGAGGCTGTGTTCTTAAACCCTGCATTTGTAAACAAAAGCCCGTACTGACACTGACACCATTGGGGGTATATCACAGGCACATAGAATCAAACCCGAGAGGTTCGCTGAAGATGCAAGATGCAATCCGAGGTATTTTTGACAAACTACAGCAAGATCGGAGGGGGCAGAGATGCAGACGGATGAAGAAAAAAAAAATACCAAGAACGAATGCAGACCTTAAAGGCAGCTTTCATCATGCTTGGATAGCGGGGGTTTTCATTAAAATACGAAACACGTGAAGTGGCAGCAGTGAGACGCACGCCTAGGCCTCCTCTGGCTCAGTCCTTCCTAATTGGCCCTTAGCCCAATAAATGGCCGTGCAGCTGAAGAGCACTTGAATTATTTAAGATGAGCTAAGATGGCGGTGGTGGGGCGAGGATAAGGGTACATGTTTGTTTGTGCCGCATCCTCAGCTCACCAACAGGGTCCCCGTACCGCCATAGTGTCACAGACAGTGGGAGCAGAGAACTATGACAATTCCCCAAATGCACAAATTCTCTGTAAGGATGTGGCAGGTCACCCATCCCCCATATCCTTCAGGCCAGTCTCTACTGCAACACCATTTCTAACAACACGCCCACACAGAGGCGGGGTACAGGGAGAGCGGAAACTTCCTCGCGATGACTCACCCACCTAACTGATCCCAGGATGGCGCGCCGCTCTTAGGAGCTGCATACCGGAAGGTGACGTGCATGTGGCTGTAAGGTGTTAGTCAGGAGGAAGCGCGCACCACATCCTGCAGGAGATGCAGGGCTCACTCGCCAAACGGACCTGATAAGATCATAGGTTTCTCAGGAAAACCACATGAGTCACCGGCTCGTCTTCCGCACGGCGGAGTCGCTCCACCCGGCCTCGCAGGCCTGCAGCCCTGCTCAACGGCTTGTGAAGTAAAGGCGACGTGTACGGCATGTGACTGTGGTTCTCTGGATATTCCAGAAAGGTTAGAAGCATGTAAGAGGACAGAACAGAGTAGACTGGGCTCTGCCCAGAGTGGGCACCAGACAGCCAAGCCACCCAAAGTTAAGAGCTCACCCCAGGCCAAGAATGACCCGACAAGACTGTGTGGGGGATGAAGAACTAAATGGAATTTATAAAAGCCATATTCACTGTCCTCTACAAACAGCAATGATGATGTTTACAAGCATATTTAACTGATGCTTGATTATACACCATTCCTGTGAACTGGATGCTCACACATTGTAATCAGTTTATCTAGTGCAGCAATTATTAAATCCACTACTGATTCAGTATGAAATTAACGTCACTTTTAAACTGAAGGTGACCTTTTAACTTCAAGCTGATAGTATTTTCTTTTGACAAGACATGTGGCAGAAAAATCGACCTACAGTATAATCACATCCAGTGCTAATTTGACAGATTAACAACGAAAAGCCCCAAAACGTGTCAAGCAGCCAGGCAGGTCTTAAAATGATATAACAGGCGTTTCATAGAGCTGTAAATGTACTCGGATCTGAGGTTTCATAATATTTTACCATATGACTGAGAGAAGAACATCCACAGCAAACAGAAATTAAGGAGGTTACAGACTTAGTGAGCATTTCATACCAAAGTAGTCATACTGGACTCATTTTGGTCTTATGTACAATACTGTAAGAAACCTGAGATTATTCCCACTGAAGTACCGGCACTAATATCCAAATCAATAATAGCACACCGTAGGCCTATTTAACAGTACTTCATACAATACTACAGTATATGCCTGATGACTGAACGTGCTGAGACACACCTTCGGGTCAATAACACTGGATTCCCCCGAACAACAAGACTACTTCCTTACAGACACCTGAAGCTGCACTCTGACAAGCTGCTCTAAAGTATGTAATGAAACACGGAAGTGGCCACTTGGACTCCACTTGCAAGGTAGGGAGACATATTCAGCGGTCTATAGATTAGTGTCAAGAGAAGGGCGCCTCCTGTAGGGTGAAAGTGCCTCCATCCAGGGCCGTTTGAAGGAATTTGGGGGCCCCAAGCAAAATGGACATGGAGGGCGCTCACACAGTTTGTCGCTGCATTTTATTCTTGACCAGTCGTTGTCTTGGGGCCCCAGGCTAGCTCGGGGCCCCAAGCAATTGCTTGGTTTGCCTGCCTTGTCGCGAAGGGCCTGCCTCCATCACTGGGATAGATGCTAAAGAAGCCTGTCGGACGTACAGCAGCATGTAGACTCGGCCTGTTAAATTGTCCAGGGAAAGGTACTTGAAGTTAACCAGATGTCTCGTTTTGGGGATGCAGGTTGTGGAGACCACCCAGCTCATCAAGGTTAATCGCAGCCTGTACGCTACAGTGCTCCAGTGGCGAGACTGCCTGCTGTCTGAGGGGCGGATTTCGGGAATTCGCCAATCCCCTTTCTCCATTTTCACCCCCTCCTAATCCGACTGCCAGCCCGCGACGGATTTCAGCCTTCGTCTACAGAGTCATGCTCACTCCACACACACACACACACACGAGTGCTAACGGGATGGTTCCAAATTCGACAAGGCTATCTGCAGCATAAACTATTTGTTTATGAAAAGAACAGCAAATTGTAAATCTTTAGATAAAAATATGCACAAACTGATTTTGACACAATGTTGTGACTAGCAGATTTGTACACAGCTGGGATTTTCCCCAAAAACTTCACTGCCTTGTAAGGTGAACAAGAGGAAAATGCTTCAATATGTACACAAAGGCTGTATTTAAGCTAGCAGGGGAAAGACAGCACACATACAAGCTTTGACTTCAGTGTGTCATTCAAGTCAGGCTGAGCAATGAACCTTTATTTGCCAATCATAGAAACATAATATTCCAAACACCACTAGAAAACCGCATTTAAAAATGATAAATAAAAGACACTGACGTCTATTATTTACTGACAAAAATAGAACTCTGGTGTGTGTACACATACACACACACACGAAACTGTGAAAGCTGACAGCAGCCTCATGGGGCTCAAAGGAGACTTTGTACTTCACTTCTTCTATAGTTTCCAGTCCCAGTTCTAGGGCTTAAACAAGGCTTAAATTCCCCACTTCACCTTGCCGGCTTCCGAAGCCCTTGGGCTCACGGGAAGCCAGCCAGCTTTACATTTCCAATGAATTTCCAATGGCCAAGTCTCATGAAATGTTTAGCATCCAGTTAGCAATTATTTCATCGTGGAAGAGGCAGTCCTTTTGAACTGAAAACAAAGCAGTGACACGCAGAAGAAAGACGGTCTAGAGGTAATAAGCGCTGCGAGTTTTTCATTGCAAGCAGACCAGAAAACAAAACTAAGCAAAATGAGGTATTTAAAGAACAGCGATGAAGTTGAACGAATGCCATCGACTCATTACCAGGTCCCGTACAGATGTTACACAACCACCAATGTGCAGAAAGCCTCCAGGTCTGTTACACACAGAGCCGCACCATTTCACAGGCATCCCTGCGGATGAGAGCTGTGCTCTGTAACGTAAATAAGTAAATAAGCCTTAGCCAGGCTGGTCCTCGTGTCTCCAGTTAACCTCATGAAACTATTCAAAAGGTGTGACCGCAGAAAGTCGGCCATACTTTCATCAAGCCGCGTGCGAATAAAAGCCATAAAGTGCGACACCTGTGACACCCGATATGACTGTTTCACTTAAGCAGTACGGCGGCCATAAAAGAGCACTCACTCGTAAATTCATGGGCCCCATTAACCAGAATCTGCAAAAGACAGCAGCGAGGCCAGGAAGCACTGGGGGAGGATCGCACCATCACACAGGGGCCTGTGGCCTGAATGGGAATGCCAAATGCCTGCCCATGCATAGCACTCCTGGGTCATTTATACTTTAAATCGCACTGTCCAATTAAAAAACACAAAATGTCAGGAGTGTGGGGGGGGGGGGGAAACTTCCCCGAAACTACCTCACAAAATAAGCCCAAAACTAAAATCACCAGAAACACAAACTTTACTCAGCCATTAATGAACAGTTTCATGTTTTAAACGGACTTGTCCGTTGTCAGCAAACACTGATTTATGAGATTTTATCATCATGTGTTCCAGTGGCGTGTGGTCAATTCAAGCCTCGTCACCCTGTTCACCATTTTCCAAGAACTGGGTATCGACAGCTAGTCCAAATACTGGAGGAGAAACTAGAGATGCACTGGCCAGTGACCGGAACCAATACCAATACCGAACCCGGTAGTTTTATACATGCGCCACACGTCATATGTATCGCAGAGGCGCAGATAATAGCCTCACAGCCGCATGCACACTCATGTCTTCACTCCACTGTGAGTGAAGACATCACAAAGCAATTATTAATACATGTAAAGCCAAAATAAACCATGGGGAAACCACCACGAAAATGTGGTGACACAGAGGTAAAACTTTAAACTGATTGTTAAACATATACTAGATCATCTTGAAAAGGAATGATCATTAAAATTTTAAAGCTAGCTAAGGTTTTTCCTATGACAGAGTAAAAATGTTTTAGCAAAACTTTAACCCCCTGCTCTATAATGTCCGTACAGTATGATAGTATGAAAAAGCCTGATCGTAAACTAGCTTACTAGCGATGTAAGAATTGTATGTGCATGACATGTGATGTTGGTATTATGATATTACCCTAAATCAATTACTATTTGGAAAAGAATGGTACGTTCGGGCTATTTAGAGGTTTGTAAGATATGGACTTTAAATAAAAGAGAAAAAGGTCAATGTCGTGTTATCCGGTGAATTAAAACAAACTAGAAAATGACTGACGTTTGTTTTGAAATTTAAATGTGCTGCACCTGTGCTTGTTGGGTGTACAGCAGCTCATTTTCAGTTAATTCTTATTTGCATCTTTTTTCAGTCACAGAGCACTTTATTTTGATACTTGTTTAAGTGAGAGAAGATCCCGTAACTTAGTGCAGTTTGGGGGGAATGGCAGCTTAATTTCTTTTATAACGGAAAAGTTCATTTTCATTTGTATATGCTGTAGTTCTTAGAAAGAAAACTGGAATTGGGAAAAATCAGCAGGGTCATAAAAAAAAAATGGAAATCAACCAAGAAGATTGCAATCAGTGCATTTCTAGCTGAAATTTGTTAAGTATGTATAAATAATGAACGGTTATGATTTATTCATTCTCTAAACTTGTGGTTTATTCATTTTGGAGTTCTTGCATGCACACTCCAAGCCAATCATCATCATTCTAACCCTTGCTCACTCATAGAGGGGCTCGTTTGTGAGAAATTTAACAAAGATGAGAGTGAGATCAACAAGCAAACAAGAATTGATCACCAGAAGACCTTTGTCTTTCACTGTATGGAAATATTTTGTATTCCACAGAGATTATATCGCGACAAGTGTTTTGTGTCTTACTCCACAATCCATGCACCTTTCTTCATGTGTGGGGTGGGAACAGGGATTAATGGAATTATTCAAATAATGACTGCAAAATTTGATCATTAATTCTGCCTATATTTTTTTTTTACTCAGAATCATGATTGTCTCAATTGCTGAGCAATATAAATTAATAAATAATATTACAGTAGAACCTTGGAACTCATGAATGCTGAACAGGTCTGTTGAATTTTTTTCAACTTGCACCTAAACCAAAATCTCAACAGTTTCTGCTAAAACTTGTATGGGTTGAGACACGTTCAACTTATCAAATTTGGACCTTGAACGGGTCTGTCGAGAAAAATCTCACTGCAACTCAACCGAAAGCTCAGAACATGACAAAACGAAACAGACCTGCTA
>JAABNX020000052.1:7366511-7377875 GCA_015163995.2 Mormyrus lacerda | reverse complement strand
AACCTCTCCCCATCTTCACTGCACAGTGCTGAACCTCTCCCCATCTTCACTGCACAGAGACTCTGCCTCTCTGGGAGACTCTATTTATACCCAATCATCTTACTGACCTGTTGTCAATTAACCTAATTAACTGTGAGATATTCAATCAGATGTTTTGTTTTAGCATTGCACCATTTTTCCAGACTTTTGTAGCCCCAGTCCCAACTTTTTTGAACAATAAACAAATAACAATAAATAACAATAAAATTTCTCAGTTTCAACATCTGATATGTTGCCTTTGTTCTATTTTCAATTGAAAATTTCCTTCTGGATAAATAAACATCTATATGAAAATGGACTTATATGAATTTCAGATCATTGCATTCTATTTGTATTTACATTGTAGATACCCATTCCCAACTTTATTTGAACTGGGGTTGTAGGTACCCATATAAAATTCAACAGAAACCTATATTTCTTCCAGATTTATATTACTGAGAGGTAGGATGGGCGATAGGATTCTTTGCACGGTCTATGGAATAAACCTTAGGGTGGGCTAAGCTTGTGACAACGTAGACCAGGCCTATCCTGACTCCCCAGTGGAGGAGTTAGATCTGTCCTGTCTACTAGTATTGTTGTACACCATTTATTTTAAAAAAATGTTGTCAAAAACGACCTGAATATACATTAAAAACTCAGACTGACTCCCATTTTGATCTAAAAGCTTATCCATCCCAGGAGGATCAATTTTATCACACTGATATCGAATTTGGTCTGAATGAAGTCATGGGGGTTGAAACTGTTGATTGTTATCCTGACATTTTGGGACTGAGACAAACACGACTCGTCAATATGATGATGCGCGCGTGGGTGTCTAGGTGTTTGTGCGTTCCTTACTCAATACTGCCATCTGCTGGATTCATAGTTGAAAGCGAAAAAACATCCACCCCAGGGGGAAACTGGTTTTGCAAGACCCTGAACTCTCCCTCAGATGGTGGGACTGATGAGTTAATTGTGCTGGATGGATCATGATCATGACTTTCCCCTGCCTAAAAGAAATATTCCCATAACAGTTAAATCTACTGGATTTTTAAGCAGCTAACTGTATTTGTATGCTGATCACATCCATCAGACAATCTGAACTTTTTAGTTTGGGTTGGTGACACAGAGAGGACAGAAGAGACAGAAGTCATTGAATATGCAGCTGTGTTAAACTGTGTTAGGGATTATGGCCGTGTTAATCTGAAGTAGCGCAAATGTCTGTTTGTTTGTGGTAGCATCTATCAGGGTCAGTGTGCTGAGGTACAACTTCAGGCAAAAGTCTCCATCCATTCAACAGCAGATAACAGAAAAAAACAAGGCCAGTGTTTATGGTAAATGTTTTTAGAAAATGCCAATAGACAGTGTGTGGCTCAGTGGGCTAAGCCTGTGTGCCTGTAATCACAAGGTCGCTAATTCAAACCCAGCCTCAGCATGTCTGTAGGTCCTTGAGCAAGGCCCTTAACTCCCAGCTCCCTGGGTGCTGCTATGGGTGGTTACCCTTCATGGACAACTTACTCTACAAACAAGAGCAAGTTGAAGGAGGCATAAGGACAATTTCCCCACAGGGATCATTAAAGTATCTATTATTATTATTATTGAAAACAGAACATGGATAATACTCACATTTTCCTCAAGATGTCAGTATATGTACTGTGTCTATAAGGTACGTGTTTTCAATGTGAAGCAGCCATTTATTTTCACGGTTCTCTTGAGCCCAAAGCAGTGATGAGGCTGTAGCAGGTGAGGGAGCCCCGAAGGCTCATGGTCGCTGAAGCTGTTTGTGAGATGTTTCTGTTGGAGTCTCCGGTGTGTCTGCACTTTAAGATCACTCACCAGCTGGCAAGTGGTGACACTAACATTATCCAAAGCAAGCATCACCCCCTCGGGTGAAGACACTCCTTATCAGAGCATACATGGAGTGCACAGCATGCGTGTGTGTGCTTGCATAGATCACATTTGAGGACCAAATTGTCCCCAAAGTGTAGTAAAACCTGAAATTACCCTACTTTTGTGGGCATCTTTTGAGGTCTCCATTTGGATAACCTAAGTTCTATAAAAATCTGTGAATGCAATCAAAAAAAGGAAAAATGCCAAAAGTCTTGTATTTGGGTTGGTTACTTATGGTTAAGGTTAGGGATGGGTAGGGGTTAAGTGTGTCGTGATTGGGATTAGGGTTTTTCCCAGAGAAATGAATGGGCGGTCCCCATTTAGATAGGAAGACCAACTTGTGTGTGTGTGTGAGAGACAGAGAGAGAGAGAGAGAGAGAGAGAGAGAGAAAAAAACATCACTCTCTAAATAGTAATACCACATTAATTGAAACACTTTTTTTAGAGAACAATCAAAAGCAGAATTATTATTAAAAACATTATGAAAAACATTGGGGAAAATAACTCAGTCGGTCTCTATGTCTTACGATGCCTCCTGGTGCAGATCCACCAGCAGCACAGGGACAGATAATTGGGTGTCATTACCTCCTGGGGGAAACCCCTTGGCATCCACCTCCAGGGACGCCGAGTAACAGCTGAAAATGCTGCATTCTTTTAGGCAGAGTCTTACACTGCACTTAAAATAGAACAACATTTACAAAGGTTATACGTATTCAAAGGCCAGAATGCAAATATAATAGCTATCAAGTGCAGCATTTAGAAACCTCGTACTTAAACAAGTACTTTGAATCCACTCAAGTCAAGTAAATACATGAGTTCTCACCATTAGGGTCTTCTGTATCTGTATTAGCATATCTCAAAAAAGCATTTTTTTTTTGTGTAAGAAGCTTCTCCTTTAATTGTAAACGTATTTGATTTGCCTCTTTAGCTGAGCTGATGGATGTCTAATCCTTCTTTAGATTCCCGAAAAAGGACACAAGGAGATTGTAGAATCCCCCAAACACTGAACCTTCAACTGATCTTCCCCAGAAGGACCAGGGCTGCTATGCTAGCTATTGGGTAATGACTTTTTTAATAGTTATGGCCAAATCAGGAGCACCGTGCATTACATATAAAAGGACCAGACACCCAGCGTTCCCATCAACCCCGCTGGCCTCTCTGCCACTCTGGTAAGTACATGCATTGGCCATCAGCGTTAGCTTTTAGCTGATCCTGATGCTGAGTCATGTTGAGTGTATGGGAATGTGTATTAGCAACCACTGCTTGTTAGCTTGTTAGCTCGACCCAGGTTATCAAGTTCATTATTAGATGAATGTAAAGTTCTCCTTCAGTGTGGTGCTGTTTTACCCGATGCAGCTCCAAATACCCGTTATCGTGTCGGCTGGAGAACTAAGCTGTCATGCCTGGTGCCTACAAAGGAGAATGTGGGGAAGGCGTGGACCCCATGCCCTTCCTGGCTCCTTCTGAGAAGGAGAAACTGGAGGCCATGAGCAAGACCTACGACATCAAAAAGTCTTGCTGGGTGAAGGATGAAAAGGAGGGCTTTGTTGCTGCTGAGATCCAAACTGACCAGGGCGACCAAGTTACTGTCAAGACAGTGAAAAATGCAGTAAGACCCCTGTTCGTTCTCCGCATGCTTTAGGTTTATACATAGGATGCACTAGCTATCGTAGCAGACAGCTAAAAGGTTCTTCGAGGAAAATTTCAGAAGACACCAGTCAAGGGTCAACTGAATACTTGACGGTAGTTCCAGAGAAGTTATGGGATTTCCTTGGCTCTCTCCTCTAGACTCTCACCCTGAAGAAGGATGACATTCAGCAGATGAACCCGCCCAAGTTCTACCAGGCTAGTGACATGGCTAACTTGACCTTCCTTAATGAGGCTAGCGTCCTGGAAAACCTTCGTCAGCGCTACGTCTGCATGAGGATCTACGTAAGTCTTGATGGATCCTTTGGCTGTTTTGGGTCTTGGGCTGTTAGAATCTATACTGTCAACATTAGAAACGTCGTAGTATCCCAGTTTAGTGCAAATTAATTTAAATGCATCTATAAGAATTCAGTACCTGCTTTATAATGATAAAATCACATATAATCACTTAATATTAACAGACTACCAGTGATTTCATTTCACGGCAGTTACTTTTTAATAGTGTTGTGGGTTCAGTTCCCCAACATTGACGTTTGTGTGTGGGACTCACATGATCTTCCTATGGCCTAAGGACCTGGTATAGAGAATTCCCTGTGGATACGGATAGATCATGACAATGCCTTGGATAAGCCGTTATGGAATATGGATAATCATCGATAGTCATCTTATGTTATCGTGCCATTATCTACGTCTTAACCTCTCCTCTCCTCCAGACCTACTCAGGCTTGTTCTGTGTCACTATCAACCCTTACAAGTGGCTACCCATCTATGGGTCGAAAGTTGCCCAAATGTACAAGGGGAAGAAGCGCAGTGAGGCCCCTCCCCATCTTTTCTCCATCTCTGACAACGCCTATCACGACATGATGATGGGTAGGTCGAAAGAAGGTCATCGATCCGCACAATGACCATAGTCACTGCATTAATAACTGACTGCACAATGGTTAGATGCTTGTATGAATCTTCGAATACAAGGCCAGCCCGTAGGTAAAACCCAAACAAATGTCTCCATGCTGTTTAGTAAACAAGCACCTTTAAAATGTTCCTACTTCAATCATTTTTAATTATGCTTTTCATCGTTTTTTTTGTCTCACCACAGAGCACGAAAACCAGTCCATGCTGATCACGTGAGTATCCGCCACAGGACCTGGAACGCTGCGCAGTTCAAAGCGTTAAACATTGTTGTTTTGAACTCCTTCCATTCCTAGTGGAGAGTCTGGTGCCGGCAAAACTGAAAACACTAAGAAGGTTATCCAGTACTTTGCCAACGTGGGGGCGACTGGGGGTAAACCAAGTTCAGATTGCAAGGTAAGCAAAGGTGATTCTGGCTTATAAATGACCCTCATTTATTACCATGTAACCCTCCCAACTAGGACGTATAAGTAGATTTTCTTTATACTTCAGATTCTTTATAAGTGTTTTGTGATTGTGATATTCCTTTCCTCCTACTTTTTAAATATTTTAGGGCTCCCTGGAAGATCAAATCATCCAGGCTAACCCTGTGCTGGAAGCGTTTGGCAATGCCAAAACAACCAGAAACAACAATTCCTCTCGATTTGTAAGGCTTAACAAAAACACCATATTCTTCTTACCATATGACTGCATGAAACTCAATTTTAGTTGGTGAGGCAGATTTAGGCAACACTTTGACTTAAAAAAAATCAAAGCAATCGGGAAGGAACACTGAATTTTATTTCTGTAATATCTCAATGATAACCGTAACATATTATTCATTAAGGCAGAACTGTGTATAATGTTTTCCTATCATCCATTCCAGGGAAAATTCATCCGAATCCATTTTGGCCCAACGGCTAAGCTGGCTGGCGCTGACATTGAGACCTGTTAGTAACCGATTTCCCTGTGCATTTGTTAAGGATAAATTATTGAGGGAAAGTTTTAAAAAGTCTATTACTCTTGTCAAATTACATTAGTTTATTACACTAAAGAAAGGCTTAAGCTGTGACTGCGTTATCTAAACTGACTTCAGATCAGCTCCCGCGCCTGATTGAAGCTCCACAGCATAAGCAAAGATATCAGGTAATCGCGTGGCTAAGAACGGCTTCACTTCCCTCCCTCGCAGACCTGCTGGAGAAGTCGCGGGTCATCTCTCAGCAGGCTGCAGAGCGCGGCTACCACATCTTCTACCAGCTGCTGTCTGGGAAGAAGCCGGCGCTGCTCGGTACGCCTGCCCACTGTCCACGTTCAACAAATGTTCGGAAACGTTAGAAGGAGGCCGATTTGTAACCTCCCAACTGGCCGACTTGAGCTCATTAAGTCAGATATTCTGCTGTCTATTTGCTCGATGGCCACAAAACGACAGACATTCATCTGCAGGGCCCTCGGGGATCTTAATTTAAAAATTTAATTTTTTATAAATAGAATTTATATTCTTCATCAATTGTAAAAATGCAGTTCAAAATACAGGTGCCTCACTGTCCGACGCTGGTGTCCTTTCCTCTGCCAGAGGCGCTGCTGTTAAATCAAGACCCAAAACAGTATGTGTGGATTTGCCAGGGCGTGACCACAGTGGACAATATGGACGACGGAGAGGAACTAATTCTAACAGATGTAAGTCTACATATATATATATATACACATAAAAAAGATCTGTCTAGCTCCCTTTCTAAGAGTCATACTACTAAAAATCCTAATAACATAACAGAGAGGAATTCCACTGAGGAGGAACATGAGATTTGGAACATGTTCCCATGAATGAAGCACCATACAGTATACAGTATAAGCAATGATACCCATTTATCCTGGTCTTACCTGCTACGAGGGGTCTGCCCAACGCCGCTGGGATACCTAACGCACACTTTCGCTTTTCAAAGGAAGCTTTTGATGTGCTGGGTTTCACCACGGAGGAGAAGATGAGCGTCTACAAGCTCACAGGTGGTATCATGCACTTCGGCAACATGAAGTTCAAGCAGAAGCCGAGAGAGGAGCAAGCGGAGGTTGACACCACTGAAGGTGGGCTTCAGGCTCTGACTGCACTCCATGCTTCCTGCATCCATCCATCTTTTCTCTGTCCTGTCTTTTATTGAGGCATTTTATCCCCCTTTTTTATCCTCTTTTCGTTGTGGGTGTCATTCTCAGCATGAAAAAATAAATGCAAAAATCTTAAATAATAAATTGCCTCAAAAAAAACTATGAATTTTAAGGTTAATGCTTTACATCAATTGCACCTTCATAATGCCTTTATATTGCATTCATAGAACATTCATAAGCAGAATGTAAGTATACCTTTAATTATTAATTATATTAAAAATATTAAAGGTGTTTATTAAAAGTATTTTGGGATGTTAACGCATGCTTTAGAATGTCCTATGAATGCATATTGAATGCATTATGAAGTTGTGGTTAATAGAATATGCTTACTGTAATATCCATCCATTTTCCAAACCGCTTATCCTTCTGGGTCACGGGGGGTCTGGAGCCTATCCCAGAAGCTACGGGGGCACAAGGCGGGGAACAACCCAGGACGGGGGCCAGCCTATCGCTTCCTGTAATATGAATACAAAAAAATTACAAAATTAGCAGTCTTGCACCTCTAAAAATGACCTGCCCCCCCCCCCCACCTCCCTGCTTATTTTATCAGCAGTTTAATCTAACAATCATCTTTCAGATGCTAATTCCTTTACTTTGCGTCTTTGGTTTTGTTCAGTGGCCGACAAAGTTGCCCACCTCATGGGAGTCAACTCCGGCGACCTGCAGAAGGGCATCACCAGACCTCGCGTCAAGGTGGGGAATGAATTCGTGACCAAAGGCCAGAATCAAGACCAGTGCGTCTACTCCATCGGCGCCCTGGGCAAAGCTATATATGACAGGATGTTTAAATGGATGGTCACCAGGATCAACAGGACCCTGGACACCAAGATGCAACGCGAGTATTTCATTGGTGTCTTGGATATTGCTGGCTTTGAGATCTTTGAGGTATGTTTGACGAGCGCAAACTTGCAGAAATGCATTCTTAAGGTCTCCTACCTCCCACTCATTCTGCAAATGTTTGCTTGAATATTTACTTATTGATTACTTTTAGGAATTCTCATAATAAATATAGATATATTACAGTATATTTATCAACAGAAATGTTTCCTGTTCCCCTACTTTTAGTTAAACAGCTTTGAGCAGTTGTGCATCAACTTCACCAATGAGAAGCTGCAACAGTTTTTCAACCATCACATGTTTGTGCTGGAACAAGAGGAGTATAAGAAGGAGGGGATTGAGTGGGTCTTCATTGACTTTGGGTTGGATCTGCAAGCTTGCATCGATCTTCTGGAGAAGGTGAGGAGACTCTAGTTGTTGAAACGTTCATTTGCTGGTTCAAGCAGAGGTCATAGGTCCATCAACTGGGAATTTTTAAAGATCTTTGTCCTCCGATATTACAGCCAATGGGAATCTACTCCATCCTTGAAGAGCAGTGCGTGTTCCCCAAGGCTACTGATGCCACCTTCAAGGCTGCCTTATATGAAAATCATCTGGGCAAGTCTAGCAACTTCCTGAAGCCCAAGGGCGGGAAGAAAGGCCCCGAGGCTCATTTTGAGCTGATCCACTACGCCGGCACAGTGAGTTCCCAAGTCAACCAGCTTTATCACGTGAAGAGCCTTCAACTGTCATACAAAGAGTGCCCTTCTCTTCCTACCTCTGTTTCTGCTCTCAGGTTGGGTATAATATCTCGGGCTGGCTGGAGAAGAACAAAGACCCTCTGAACGAGACGGTGGTTGGGCTCTTCCAGAAGTCCTCCATGCCTCTGCTGTCCCACCTCTTCAAAGAGGAGGAAAGCGCCGCTGGGACTAAAAAGCAGAAGAAGGGCTCTTCCTTCCAGACCGTTTCTGCTTTCTACAGGGTACTTGCCCCTCGTTTTTCTGATTGCCACCTGTCCTTCCCCCGTTTGACACCCCTGTGCCTCCTCCCAACAGGAACAGCTGAACAAACTGATGAGCACATTGCGCAGCACCGCTCCGCACTTCGTTCGCTGCATTGTGCCTAACGAGTTCAAAAAATCGGGTAAGCTCTAGCGCGATGCAAACGCTAAACGCATCCTGCTATTCCCACCACAGCTGTTAGATGTGCTTTTATCACAGATATGGACGGAACGTTCCGGTGAGGCGTAGCATGATCGTAGCCCACTCACTGCCTCCTTCTGCGCTCTCACAGGTGTGTGCGACGCGTTCCTCGTCCTGCATCAGCTGGCCTGTAACGGTGTCCTGGAGGGCATCCGCATCTGCAGGAAGGGTTTCCCCAACAGGCTTCAGTACCCAGAGTTCAAGCAGAGGTCACGCCCTCTCATTTAATAAATCTCCCGTCTAACACTGACGTACGGAAATGAGATGTACGTATGGTGAAAAGTGGTTCCTGTCAGGCACCTAGCAGAAAGGCGACAATCCAGACTGAGTGAAAGCAACATGATTTATCTAAGCCATTCAGATCAATTGATTTGTGATCGCATTGGATCTCCCTTACTCTTCCCTACACATTTCGGATTTATTTTCAAATAATAAACCTTTTAATACCTTTTAAATGACAACGTATGTATCCATTTGTTATAGATATTACATCTTGAACCCGAATATCATCCCAAAGGGATTTGTAGACAACAAAAAAGCCTCTGAATTGATCCTGGGCTCCGTTGGATTAGACGTCTCGGAGTACAAAATAGGACACACCAAGGTCTGACATGCACTTATCTTCTGGTTGACTTCTGTCCGTCTTTATGTCATACGTTCATAAAAACTCCTTGATATGTTTAGGTGTTTTTTCGTGCCGGAGTGTTGGCCAAGCTGGAAGACATGCGTGATGAACGTCTAGCAAAGATCATGACGATGCTGCAGGCACGCATAAGAGGTGTCCTCATGAGGATCGAGTTCAAGAAGATGCTTGAAAGAAGGTAAATAAAAGCACGGCATTAATTCCATTTCCAAACCTAAATACTTGGCTTCCATTTTCCATTTTTTTTCTAATTCTAACCTATGAATCAATGGGCCTCTTTCACTTCAGAATCGCTCTCATTGCTATCCAGCGAAACGTGAGGAAATTCCTGCAGCTTCGTTTCTGGGGCTGGTGGAAGCTCTACACGAAGGTATGTCCATGGTTCTCCAGGACTGCATCATTGTAATGGGCTTCAGTGGAGAACTTGTTATCTGTCCGCTCTCAGGTTAAGCCACTGCTTAACGTGGCTCGTCAAGAAGAGGAGCTGAAGGCCAAGGAGGAGGAACTGCGACTTGCTATGGAGAAAGCGCGGGAGATGGTTGAAAAAGTTAAAGACCTGGAAGAGAAGCTGGTGACTCTCTCCAAAGAGAAGAATGATCTCGCTTTGGCACTGGCAGCTGTAAGTGCTCTGCTGAAGACTGAAGATCCATCCAGTCATTTAAACCCTTTACACGTGGAATCGGGTAAATTATTCTTTATTTTCTTGCTTTTAGGAGCAAGATACGATGGCAGACGCAGAGGAGCGCTGCACGCAGCTGATGAAGCAGAAGATCAATCTGGAGGGTGAAATCCAAGACATGAAGGAGCGTCTGGAGGAGGAGGAAAGTGCAGCAAACAGCCTTGGTGCACAGAGGCGCAAACTGGAGGCAGAGCTCAATGACCTCAAGCGCGATCTGGAAGAACTGGAGTCCACCTTGGCAAAGACTGAAAAGGAAAAGCAGGTAGGGAGGTCAACTATAGAGGCTGTGGGGCATCAAAATGATATTTTTCATTGAGAACATATGGCAAATCTCCAAATCCAGTCCTCGGGGACTCCAGACAGTCCACATTTTTGCTTCCTCCCGACTCGCAGCACACCCATACCAGGCAGTAGGTGTTCTTTATTGGCTGGGAGCTGGTAGGTAACAACAATGTGGGCAGTCTGGGGTCCCTGAGGATTGGATTGGGAAACCCTGACATATAGGAACAGCCTCAATAGCCGAAGCGATTGCTATAAACCTGTATAATTCATCCATCATCCAACTGTCAATATCGTTCAGGGTTACTGTAGCCCGAGGACATAGAGAGAGTTTGATACTGAGGGGACACGGCTTAATAATTAAAATGCAATGATATATTTTTTCTGAAATGAAGCCAAATTAAATACGTGAGGGACCTATCCCCCCTGAATCCGACACCCCTGCTGTAGCCCATCCCAGGCAGCCAAATGCACAATGCTGGGGTAAATCCTGGAGGGGTGCCAGTCTATCATGGGGCTCATACACGCACACGAAATGCGAAAATGCATGTTTGTGGACTGTGGGAAGAATGCATAATACCCAGAAGAAATCCTTGCGACACAGGGAGAGCATGCAGGTTCCACACTGAGCTGGAATGCCGAATACCAGCCTTAAAGGCGTGAGGCAATGGTGCCATGCACTGAGCCTCTGTGCCACAACATTCATACAGGGAACAGGACTGGATACACAGTGGCCTGCTCTTACATGTCCTTCCTGACAGCTAAGTATTTATTTATAAGGCGCATTCTTTTAAGCAAAGAACACATTTACATGATCTTTGAAAAGGCAGTCTCACAAGGGACTCCTCATATGCGAATTAGTCTGAGATTTCCTTTAGAAAATGCCACGTTGACGGTGAGAAGATCAACAACGTTACCAGTGAGTAGCAGCACCAGTGTTTCACGATCATTCCAGAGCCTGGAGCAGAAGGCGCGCACCCTTACGGGAGACCTGGGCCAGAGGGACGACGCCATCGCCAAGCTGCAGAAGGAGAAGAGAGCCCTGGAGGAGCTTCAGCAGGTGAGCTCCACTTAGTAATCAATTTATTCCAACATCAGATCAGTGGAATTGCTGCAATGTCATGATCCCATCTCCTTTTCTTATA
>JAABNX020000052.1:7355333-7366411 GCA_015163995.2 Mormyrus lacerda | reverse complement strand
CACTTAGTAATCAATTTATTCCAACATCAGATCAGTGGAATTGCTGCAATGTCATGATCCCATCTCCTTTTCTTATATACTTCATTCATCTCGATTTTTTCATGCTGATGGGTCTTGCTTCTTTGGACAGAAAACTCTGGATGATCTTCAGACAGAAGAGGATAAGGTCAACCACTTGACTAAGAACAACAGCAAGCTCACCGCTCAGCTTCATGAGGTTAGCATTGCAAATTCATAGACCGCTGTGTACTACTGGAGGTGGATTCCATCGGACTGTTGGATTATCAATTCTTGATCTATCAGGTGGAAGACAACTGGGACCAAGAGAAGAAAATCCGTGCCGAGGTGGAAAAGGCTCGTCGAAAGGCAGAAGGGGACCTAAAACTGACGATCGAGAACCTCAACGAAATGGAGAGGACCAAGATTGATCTGGAGGAGGTCGTTAAAAAGTATGTTTCTTCATATATAAGTAATCTATAAGCAGTGCATAAATCACCGTGTAATAAATCGGCATGAATCGTAAACCCAACACAGTTTACTGACAGCAAAGGGATTTTTATTAGAAACTGAACTTAAAAGTAAACTAGATACAAAAGTGACCACAAGGTGTCTAAACACGGGCAGAAAAGTAACAAGAATTAAACCAAGGCTAGAACTAAATCGGGGAAACACGCTAGGAACTAACAAAGGTGCTGCAACACTGAGGAAGGAATGGGAGGCTAGTGACACCTGCTGGCCAAACGGGGAACAGACAAATGGGACAAAGCAAGAACTGATCCTGACGCACAGTAACCATTTTGGTAAACAACTGCATTGCAAAAAAACTAAGCAGTCAAATTGCTAATCTAACCACAATAAAGAAACCTTTATTGCCAATTTTATTTATTTATTTTATTTTCAATGTCATTGAAGGAGAGATTTGGAGATCAACCACGTGAACACCAAATGGGAGGATGAGCAGTCGCTGAACTCCACTTTGCAGAGGAAGCTGAAGGAACATCAGGTAATGTAAGACGAAATGACAGAAGCGCCCCCATCAAATGTACGGCTTAATCTGCCGAAGAATTCTTTAATGGCTCACACTGATTCTTAGGCCCGCATTGAGGAGCTTGAAGAGGAGCTGGAAGCTGAGAGGGCAATAAGAACCAAGGTGATGTCTGCAGAATTCCAAGCTGTTTGTTGACCTGTTCTGGGTTATGGGCTCTACGAGATTTAACTCTTGTTGTTCTTTTCAGGTAGAGAAACAGAGGGCAGATCTATCTCGGGACCTGGAAGACATTTCAGATCGACTCGAAGAAGCGGGAGGGGCCACCGTGGCTCAGGTGAGGCCAAAAACAGCCTGACGTCGTCAGCTGAAGCTTCACAGGCATATCTCAACCTCCAACACGCAAAAGACTCCTCGATGTTGTAGATCGAGCAGAACAAGAAGCGGGAGGGGGAGCTGCTGAAGCTGCGAAGGGAGCTGGAGGAGGCAGCTCTGCAGGCGGAGGCGACCACCTCCGCGCTGAGGAAGAAGCACTCAGACTCCATGGCTGAGATGGCAGAGCATGTGGAGAACCTGCAGAGGGTCAGGCTCAAGCTGGAGAAAGACAAACAGGTCATGAAGGCTGAGATCGATGACCTGAACGCCACGATTGAGTCAGTTCAGAAATCGAAGGTGAAGAGCCCAACTATTGACAAGCACAGACGGAAAGCAAAATGTATCTTGTTTAGCTGCCAGCTTGTCTGAGTTCGGCGCTGAGCTAAGCTATCCTTTTCCTCCCTGTAGCTGAATTCTGAAGCTCATGTTCACAAGTTGGAGGACAACTTGGCTGAAGTCATTGCCAGACTGACGGATATGGAGAAGAATCAGACGGAGCTAAATGCCATTAAGATTCGCCTTTCAGGTAAGAGAATCTCAAAATAAGACATAAGCTGCAAGTCATCACTGTAGATATTTGGCTGCCCGCAGAGTGATTCATTTAATGTTACTTTAATATAGTCATTTTTGAACACATTTTTGTATCAATTCCTTTCTTCTAGCTGAGAACAGTGACTTGAGCCGTGAGTTAGACCAGACCCAGAGCAAGCTGACCCAGATCTCACGTCTAAGAAGCTCTCTGGTCTCTCAAACCGATGAGCTCAAGAGGCAGGTGGATGAGGAATCCAAGGTAATGAACATCACCTAGACACAGAACTTGATGACTCAAAGTCATCAGAGCAGAAATGTAATCTGAAAGTTACGCAGGGTCATCAGGAGCTGACCAAATACGCTGTTCCTTCATCCCAGGCTCGAAGCACAGCAGTGGTGAGCCTAGCTAATGCACGCCATGACCTGGACTTGATGAAGGAGCAACTGGAGGAAGAGCAGGAGAGCAAGGCTGAGATGCAACGTCTCATCTCCAAGCTCAACTCTGAGGTGACCACTTGGAGGACCAAGTATGAGACAGACGCCATCCAGAAAACTGAGGAGCTGGAAGAGACAAAGTGAGTTGGGACATTATTTTCGATATAATTTTCTCCTCAATAATGATCCCAGCATTGCAGCCCTTTTTCATCGCAGAGGTCGTCTTCGCTTGCGGGCCCGTCGAATGATGTCCGATAAAAGGGCTAAACTCTTTTTGCAGACGTAAACTGGCGGCCAGGCTCCAGGAGGCTGAGCAGGCAGCAGAAGCAGCACAAGCCCGAGCAGCCAGCCTGGAGAAAGTCAAACAGAGGCTACAAGGAGAGGTGGAGGACCTCACTATCGACCTGGAGAAGGTACCTTCTGACTGCAATCTGACGGTTCAGGAGTGCTTTCAATATTCTACCACAACCACAACTTGTCTAGTCCACACCACTGACGGAAATCTGTCCAGTAAGAGGAACATGCCGCCGCTTCCCTCTGCAGTCCAACGCGGCGGCTGCAGCTCTAGACAAGAAGCAGCGCACTTTTGACAAGATGATCGCCGAGTGGAGCCAGAAGTGCGAGGAGCTGCAGCTGGAGCTGGAGAACTCTCAGAAAGAGTGCCGCTCCTACATGACAGAGGTCTACAAACTGAAGACCTCTTATGAGGAATCCCTGGACCACCTAGAGACCGTGAAGAAGGATAACAGAACCCTCACCGGTATGACAAACCAGACATTAGAGGGAAATATATCAGCCTTTTGAAATCTGTAGACGCACAGGGAAGTGACTCTGAAGTTGCCTTGTAGATGAGATCAAAGATCTTGTGGAGCAGCTTGGGGAAGGTGGGAAGAATGTCCATGAGTTACAGAAGATTAGGAAAAAGCTGGAGGTAGAGAAGGAAGAACTTCAGTTGGCCCTGGAGGAGGCCGAGGCTTCCCTGGAGGTAAAAGGCTTCAGCTGATCTGACATCACGGCCCGCAAAGGGGAGTTTACTTTTTCACCTATCTGAGCACATAGTTCTCTGATCATTTACACCATACGATCCTCCACATTTGTAATTAGCAGGCTAATATCTTGGAGATTATGAGGATTGTTTTTTCTGCATCCTGTTTATGAGAATTTCGTTGTGACATTCCACCATGCTCTTAGGTCGAGGAGAGCAAAGTGGTCCGCGTCCAGCTAGAGTTGGCTCAAGTCAAGGCTGACATTGATCGCAGAATTCACGAGAAGGAGGAGGAATTTGAGATTACAAGGTCAGGACAGCCCCTATGTCTATATTGGGTTAACAGCAAAAAAATACATCCTAAACCATATCAACAATACATTTATTAGACACATGATGTTTATACTTGAGAGAAATATTTTAAAGATCCCTAAACAAAATGTCGCTGTATTTATAATTTGTCTCATTAATTTGACCTGTTTTACTGAAATGAAACTACGTACTTTATTTGACTTCACTCTCATCAGGAAAAATCACCAACGTGCAGTGGAGTCGCTGCAAGCCAGCCTGGAGGCAGAGGCCAAAGGCAGAGCTGAAGCCCTTCGGATGAAGAAGAAGATGGAGGCTGACTTGAACGAGATGGAGATCCAGCTGGACCACGCCAACAAGAACAACATCGAGCTGGTGAAGACCCTGAAGAAACTGCAGCAGCAGATCAAAGTGAGACTAGTGGCGTTATACTGATCCACCTCACGCCCGCCCTGCCGCAGTCCTGGAATACGATGCGGCCGCTTCCCCGCAGGACATGCAGGTGCAGATGGATGAGGATGCACGGCAGCACGAGGAGCTGAGGGAGCAGTACAACCTGCAGGAGCGCCGCCTCAGCCTGCTGCAGACGGAGATAGAGGAGGTGCGCGGCGGCCTGGAGGCCTCCGAACGCTCCCGCAAGCTGATCGAGCAGGAGCTGGTGGAGGTGTCTGAGAGACACAACGAGCTCAAAGTTCAGGTAACATCTCTGCATAGAAGTACTCAAACACAGAAAACGGCATAACCGATATGCTAAAGAATAGCTGAAATCAGAACAAAACGTGTGATGTCCTGTACCTGCCGGCCGATTGGGCAATTTTCAGTCACAGCATAAAATCTATGGTGGCTCCTCCAATTGAATTTGACCCATTTGCCTTCTTTATGGATAAGCAATTACTTTTCTCCCTCAGAACCAGAGTTTGATCACTATCAAGCGCAAAATGGAGAACGACATGACACGCCTCACCAACGAGAATGAGGAGCTCATCTGCGAGTTCCGCACAGCGGACGAAAAAGCCAAGAAGGCCATCACCGATGCAAGTGTCCCGTTCACGGCTCTCGCGGTTCCTCCTGAGGGCACCTGGTAGGTCCTCGCTGCTGACCCACTGTGCGTCATTCCCAGGCCACCCGCATGGCGGAGGAACTGCGCCAGGAGCAGGAGCACTGCGTACACCTGGAGAAGATCAAGAAGAGCAACGAGATCACAATCAAAGACCTGCAGCTCAAGGTGGAGGAGGCCGAGGAGCTCGCTCTGAAGGCCGGCAAGCGAACCATCCAAAAACTAGAGACTAAGGTGAGCTCTGCTTCTTCTCGAGGCATCTGGGCAACATTACATACAAGTTGACAAGATCCCCCTTAATAAACATATAAATAAAGTTGATTTGCTTGAGACACCTCTTGTTGTCATGTGTAGATCAAGGAGCTGGAGACGGAGCTGGACACGGAGCAGAAGCGCCACGTAGAGACGGTGAAGGACCTGCGGAAAAATGAGCGACGCCTCAAGGAACTGATCTTCCAGACTGAGGAAGACCACAAGACTAACCACCGCTTGCAGGAGCTGGTGGAGAGGCTGCAAAGTAAACTCAAGGCCTACAAGAGGCAGATTGACGACGCGGTCAGTAAAAAGCTACCAAGTGTGAAGCTTCGAATCTCAGGTCAGTAGTCCTGAAATGGTCTTTGATTGCTATTGCTGCCCTGCAGGAAGAGCAGGCAAACACTAGCCTGTCCAAGTACAGGAAGACGGTGCATGAACTCGACGACGCGGAGGAGAGAGCAGACATGGCTGAGATGGCCCTGAACAAGCTGAGAACCAGGAACCGTGCCTCAGTGGGGAAAGGCTTCACCTCTGTGGAGATCATCCAGGTGTCCAAGTCCTCTTCCAAGGGCGCCTCTGAAGATTAAAGCTCTCCTAGCATGGGGTGAGTGGTCTGATGAAGGGGTTCTGCACAGCAAAGAGAACGCACCCAGTCCCTCGAGGGATTCCCCAGAGTTACATTACAGAGCTGAAGGTTGTCCTCTTGTGGCAACTGTTAGAAAAAAAAACTGTTTTGTTGTATCTCTGGCACCTTCTGCCATATTCGTAAAAAAACACCGGTGTCATATAATTTCCTGCCGACTGATGGATCATATTTGCAAAAACACTTTGTATTATCTGTCCATGAATGCCAAGAGAACGTCAGTATGTAGTTTATGTAGTTAAACAAACATTAAACTTTAAACAAATGGTACCTATATTAAATGTTACCACTGAGACATTTTTCTCACAATATCTTACACAACATAGTGTATGTACAACCTCTGGCTGGGAATTTATTGTCAGTATAATGAGATATTTTATAGCAAGAATTTGAATATCACATTGATGTTTTCTTAGACTGAGTGAAAGTATAAATGATGAACACTGTTGGGTTCTGTTGTTCCAGGGTATTGCTCACCATATATGCTCTCTCTGGAAGCGCCTGCGCAGAAAAGAAGCTGAAATATCAGTTTCCAACACTCAAGTTACAGTCTTACATAAAAGTATCATTACTTGAAGGCCAAAGCCCGATTCTTCTCTAGCGACATTATGTGAAGTGACCACCAGGGGCGCCCGTCTGACATATCTGACGGAGAGAGTAACATTGTGCCACCCATCTGCCGCGTGTCCGTGTGTGGATTTGCTGTCATCCTAATAAACATGAAGCAGAAACGCACTGTCTCTGTGTTTACTGTATGTTCCCTAATATTTTCAGGAGACCAAGATTTCTGTTTAAGACACTCAGTGAAGGCAAGCTTTTGCAGCTTAATTGTAACTACCATAATCAAAAATATAAATGCAATCTCATTAGATCAAAGTTTGGGAACAATGATGTGAAATTACAGGGGATTTACCATTAAATATGTAATACCACGTATTTTGCAGACTTTACTGTGAAAACATAATTAGAAGTGCCTGCCAAAAGGCCTACATCAAAAATATACCCAGGGACCCACATTTTATTAGCAAGTCCCTTACTCCCTGAAAAAATTCACCATTTCTTAAAGGGCTCTGGCAGTACACGCTCCTCTGAATGCAGGAGGCGTGTACACAGGGTTTTCGCGCAGGGAGCAAGTTAATGTCACGGTCGTTGGGAGGCAATATTGCTCTAAACAACCATTCGAGGTGGAGCACAACTAGCCAGAAAATAAAAAAAGTTTGAAAATCATCAGCGTACCCATGCCATCTTATAAATGTTGATAGACGGAAGAGAAGGTACAAGGGCTGGGGCAGTGTAATTAAAATAAGCCTGAAAAATCACCGAAAGCATGATGTCACTTTGTTGCAAGAGGGAGACCGTTCATACAGTGGTTTACATAAAGCCGTCTCTGTACGGAGATTGTACGAAGACCTCGGATTTGTCAGACAGGCACTGCACAAGAGGAAACTTATATGTACGAGAATCATGAAATTATTTTCCGGATATACATTACTTACAAAGTCAATCTCACTGTAAACTTTGCGCTACATTGTTACTATCCAGACAAGTGCGATACGAACACGCCTCTTTTCTGAATGGCGGTGGCGTCTTCGCTTCACGCATGCGCACTGGGTGCGTCCTCCCTCGTCCTGGCACGCATGTTCTTTGTCGTTTCCTGGATACCTTGACAGTCCGGAGCAGGAAACCTACCGGGGTGGATTCGTGTCGACTGCCCAGAGTCCGCGAATTCAGGTCCGCAGAAGTCCGACGGGGGGCGATCCAGGAATATTGCAGAAGGCTTAAGGCAAGTAAACGAGACATAGCGCGTACGTTCTGCTGCTGGGTCTCGGGAAAAGCCGGTGCTGGATATTACTGGAATGGGGGATGGCTGCGGCCTCGATTCATCCATTCCCGTCCCGGAGTTATGGTGTGCTTGCACTCCATCTACTCTCATTTTTCGGTTACTTTCAGGTTAAAAAAATGTTTACCCTAATGCGAATGTCTGACGGACAAGTGATCCCGTGTAGCATACGATCGGCTAGCAAACACTTCGCTTGATGACGCCTCCCCACCCAGACCGGTTTTGTCGGCCAGCGTTGTGGAGCCACCCCCGCCGGCGGGGACCGAGCGAAAGGGCATGCGATCGCCGTGATTTAGAGTCGATCTCCGTCCGCGATCTCCTGCCGGACAGCGGCTCCTAGAGAAACATCATCGGGTCCGCTGGTGTTATGGGGGGGCGTAAATCACAGCCTTGCCTTGCCCTTCGATCGCGCTGAAATATAACACTCCTCCGTCTAATGTTGACGAGTCACCGGCTGTCATCACCTATGTCTTGTAGATATTTACGGCACCTAAAAAAAAGTTCATGTCTGGACTGCGTGTTCACTGACTTACAATACAGTCGGAGCTGCAAACTTTTACTCCTCTGTCAGCTAGGTGGCGAAATAAAACTGTATACGTGATAATATGCTTTACAAGAGAGGAGTGTGACACACATCCACGTTATATATGCCTATTTCTTATCACCTCGGTGCTACTCTACGTTTTCACAGGCAGCTGGAAAAAACCTCCTGTTCACAATGTCCCTGCATCAGTTCCTCTTGGAGCCCATCACCTGTCACGCCTGGAACCGCGACAGAACCCGTAAGTAAGCCGGACTGCCGAGCCGCCTGTGCCGCACTCGGCTGGGCATCTCACCGGCCGTTTTCCGTCTCTGCTCAGAAATCGCCATTAGCCCCAACAATCACGAAGTCCACATCTACAAGAAGAATGGAAGCCAGTGGATCAAAGTCCACGAGCTGAAGGAACACAACGGACACATCACAGGTACCAGACTGTCATTCAGTTAAAATATGAAGTAACGTGCTAAAAATTTATATTTACCTTCCAGGATCAGCTCTCTTTATGAAAGCTTTATCGTCAAATTCATTCAGGTCTAAACATTTTGCCTGCCTCCTCAAATGGGCTAGAGGGAATCTTTCTCTTTTTTGTTCTTTTTGGGTCTGTTGTGTCACTGCTATTACAGACATGGTATTATATACAGGTCTATAATTAGATGGTTACCTCATTGTGAAGGATTTTTAAGAGGTTGATTGAGCTGCAGAGACTGGTTTTCAAGAAGCTCAGTGTTTTTTCTGCCCCCTTAACCAGGAGCGTTGCTAGAGATTTTGGGCCCCATGAAGGGATATCATGCCCCCC
Source organism: Mormyrus lacerda (assembly GCA_015163995.2). Classification (NCBI taxonomy): domain Eukaryota; kingdom Metazoa; phylum Chordata; class Actinopteri; order Osteoglossiformes; family Mormyridae; genus Mormyrus; species Mormyrus lacerda. The sequence goes on along the minus strand of JAABNX020000052.1, from coordinate 7,357,659 downwards.
CCCCAGTCCAAACCAATCCAGTTATTTTCAAAATTTTCTAAGCCCTCTGTCACTCGGGGGCCCTTGGAATCAACTTTCCCCCACCATGAACATGTAAGACATCTAGTGCTGAAAAACACTGGGAGCTGGGAGGGAGCAAAAACGTGATCTGTGGGTGTCTGGGGGGGGGGGAGCGGTTTGAGAAACACTGCTATAGGGGACCGAATGTGAGGTTCCTTATAATCACTGGCAGCCAGGGGGATGATGAGGGGGATCCCAGACAGACTGCTTCCATCCTGGAGGAGGAGCAAGGATGGATAGAGGCGAAAGGAGGAGCGAATTTACAGCCAGGTCGTGGGAGCCCTGTGGGGAGAACCCGCACCGGGTCTGTTCCACTCTCACGTTAACGGCATCCTGACATCGAATAATCTCGTATTTTTAAAAATCTCATATTTCTTAAAAGTTTGTCTGTTTTTATCCATAAAACAACCCCGGGGTCCTTGGAAAGTTGTGAGGGCCAGAGAAGCGTGTCCCCGACACCCACGTGTGCTCTGCCTCGTGCTGGTTCTGTCCAGGCATTGACTGGGCCCCGAAGAGCGACCGCATCGTGACCTGCGGCGCCGACCGCAACGCCTACGTGTGGAACCAGAAAGATGGGGTCTGGAAGCCCACCTTGGTCATCCTCAGGATCAACCGTGCTGCCACCTTCGTCAAGTGGTCACCCCTGGAGAATAAGTTCGCTGTGGGCAGCGGGGCACGGCTCATCTCCGTGTGCTACTTCGAGTCTGAGAACGACTGGTGAGTCCTCGTGTAAGGCACCGGAGTCACGGCAAAGTCTGGTCCTCCGCTTCGGTCTAGCCAGGGTGACATGAGGGTAAACCGTGAGGGACGTTCCAGTTATATGCTATATATTACATGTAGGGGAATCGCTGGCTGCAAGGCGATTCAATTCGGTTTCAGTTATTTAGGGAACGATTCGACGCTTCAGAGATCTTTGGAAATTTGTATCACAATTCAATTCAATCGATTATTTTGATATACTAAATTCAGACCTTTAACTTCATTGAAAAAAATTCACAATATTACCATGGGAACCTAATTACACACTATTAATTCAATACAAAGAAAGTGGAATCTTGGAACATTAACTTTTATTGTCGTCATCACATTTTCTAAAGGCCAGCCAATGAACTGTACAGGAAGTAAACGTGTAGAGGAAGGGCCGCCTGATTTTGCCTGCAGTGAAACTATGCTGAGCTTGCCCATGTAGATTAGCAGAATGATGTTGCATCATTTTATTATTCTGTGGAAAACAAGACATCAATTTGTGGGCCAGATTTAACAATGATTTATAAAGATATTGTAGGCCGGTATTTTGAGACCTCTTATAAACGGCAAATGAGCTGATGAAATCTCTCGTTTGCCGCTATGGAAAATGACTGACTGTCCGATGCATTCTTCTCCATTATTTTTGTGATTGTGTCTTTAGGTCTGGTGCTGCTAACTTTTAATACTGAAAAAGTTTAAATATTGGCCTGCAATATCGGCCATGATTGACACATTATACCAAATGCCGAAATCTTTATTTTTAACCAATATCAGCCGATTCCGATATGTCAACCAATATATTGTGCATCTCCAATGTTGGGTAAGTTACCCACAATCCATTACAGACAGAGGTGGAAAGTTCAGCTCCAGAAAATACAAATCCAGACCAAACTTATGTTTCAACCGACCAGCTGAGTACTCTGTGATTGTGCCGCTTTATACTCAATTGGCTGGTTGAAACAAAACCTTGGTCTGGATTTTTACTCTTTGTACCTGAATTTTCCACTTATATCTGTAATGGATTACTTTTCCAAGTAATTACCCAACACTGTGAAACCTATAAGGTTAACATTACTTTTTACCAAGGCTGGTTAGGCTTAGCACTTCAGATTGAACCCCGTTACTTCTGGGAATTAACCTTGGCTGTATTTTTGAAGGTGGGTTAGCAAACACATCAAGAAGCCGATCAGGTCCACAGTGCTGAGCTTGGACTGGCACCCCAACAACGTACTTCTGGCTGCTGGGTCCTGCGACTTCAAATGCAGGTACCTATTTCATAACTTACTTCATTGCTTCTGTCTACCATAAGTGTCCTGTTTCATGTAGCATATTCAGCATTACGGGAAGCAAGCATTAATATTAATAACATTAATAAAATGAGCAGAAGGACAATGGTTATGGGGTACGGGCTGGATAGCTTGGATTGAATTCTTTTTTTTAAAAAATAAATAAATAAAACATCAGAATGTTTGTCGAGAGCTGAATCTGCGATCGGAAGGTCAGTGGTTCAGAGTCTCAG
>JAABNX020000052.1:7311809-7347665 GCA_015163995.2 Mormyrus lacerda | reverse complement strand
GCTACACCACCCACCTTGGTGTCATCTGCAAATTTCACTAGTTTACTGTATATATTGGTGTCTATATCATTTATGTACACAAATTAACAAGCGAAGGTAGTGTCTTGTAAAAATCCTCATCTGATAAAATATTAACCTGGAAATTCAAAACTCTGTATGCTTCTTTAAGAAATCGCATTGTGCCCTAATGACCATGAGGTGCACATCTACAAGAAGGAAGGCTCTGGCTGGTCCAAGAGCCACGTGCTGAGGGAACACAATGGGCAGGTGACAGGTAAGCTGGCAGGCCATGAAACGGTGGGGGGGGGGGGGCAGCCTCAGAGACTATACCTGCTGCTACAACCATATCCCACTTTCCTTAGGCATCGACTGGGCACCCGAGAGCAACCGCATCGTCACCTGTGGTACGGACCGTAATGCCTACGTGTGGACGCTGAAGGGCAACGTGTGGAAGCCCACACTGGTCATCCTGAGGATCAACCGCGCCGCCCGCTGCGTCCGCTGGTCGCCCAAGGAGAACAAGTTCGCTGTGGGCAGCGGTTCCCGCCTCATCTCCGTGTGCTACTTCGAGCAGGACAATGACTGGTGAGAGTTCGGCCCGAGGTGTCACTCACTGTCCGGAGCCTCATTCAGGGACCGACAACCACTTCCCCCCCAAAAAACCAGAAATCCCCTCCATCTTTTGCTGTTGCTTAGAGCAAACCCTTGGCAAGGGGTCATAAGCTACTAAAAATGTATTAAAATTTGAAAGCAGAAAACAGAAATTGGGAAAAAAATCTGAGGGGGATACCCCAGGCCGATGAAATCTACTGAGTGACCCCATGCGCCCCCCCCACCAAACAAAATGGGGGTTTTGAGTGTCTGGCACTGTTATTTTGGGGGTTATGGGCTGGAAACTTGCACAAGAATGCAAACCCTAGACCCACATTTTATGACGGTGTAAAACACTTACTCTTGGTATAAATTAAGTGACCCTCCCCATCACTGTTTCCTTATTAATGCCTTACAGTATTAATGCACAACCTTGCTGGAGGACTAACTGATGGTGTTGCAGTCGTTCCATAATCAAAGCGTGTCTAGTCAGTGTTAGCCCTTTACTTTGTGATTAGGCCGAGTCTCCAAACCTGGCATTTTTGGACAAGATGCCCAAATTACTCATTTTCTGATAAGCGACATGCAGTCCTTTTATAACTCTGATTAAAATACGTTTTTCTAGGTGGGTTTGCAAGCACATCAAGAAGCCGATTCGCTCCACCATTCTAAGCCTGGACTGGCACCCCAACAACGTCCTACTGGCGGCAGGGTCATGTGACTTCAAATGCAGGTACCGGCGTCTTGACGGCACACCCGTCACCGTGCCTATGACTTGCGGACGTGCTGAAGGCCCCACTGTGTTTCAGGATTTTCTCAGCCTACATCAAAGAGCTTGAAGACAAGCCGGCCCCCACAGCCTGGGGCTCCAAGATGCCATTTGGCGAGGTCATGTTCGAGTCCAGCGGCACCGCCGGCTGGGTCCACGGCGTCTGCTTTTCTGGCAGCGGCAACCGTGTGGCCTGGGCCAGCCATGACAGCACCGTAGCCGTGGCCGAGGGAGGGAAGGGCCCCATGTGAGTGTGCAATGCATTATGGGAAATAAGGAGTACAGGCCCCTGCCGTGGGATACACTCAGTGTCATACTTAGTGTCATTGTTCAGGGGGTGGGGGGCTTGCCAATGCAAATCCCAGGGCTGGAAGACTGGTGATCGTTGGACCCCAAGTGCTCCAGGAGTGCTGCATGTTGGCTGACCCTGCACTGTGACCCCCAAACACATTCTCACCTGTATATGTGTCTCTCAGTCTCTTGGAAAGCAGCACCATTTATCCACGGGTATAGATACATGCACAGCATGTAGAATAGTGTGTGTTATTCTTGTGTTATTCTTTCTTATACCACGGCTTTGGCAAATACAATATTCTTATTGGTCCAGAGATGTCACATGGGTGTTGATTACTGATGTGTAACTGCCCAGGTAGTTCCGGCAGCCCAATAACAGTTCAATATTAATGCATTTGAATGTTTTATTAAGCATGTTAATGTAAACACCTATGTGACTTTTTGTCATAAATCAGCATTCTTATCAGCATAATTGTCCTTGGATTTCAAAACGCAAGCGCCTGTCTGTTGATGGTTTCTAAGGTGACTTATCAGACTTGCTGCTTCCAGTGAATAGCCTGACCAGATGTTCTGTTCTAATAGGGACTATGTTTTTAAGAGCACTTTGGAACATTATTAACATTATTACTATTTGAAATAATTTTCCTCTGAAAAATTATCCAGAGCTAGTTTATTTTATTATTAGTTTCTGCTCCTTACACAGTCGTGAGTTACATGTAACCGTGATTTGTATTATTTGGTAGCTACATGTGTCTGTTTGTTGTTCATCAGCAGTAGTTACGCTTTATAGTTCGGCCCGCCACGTTCCTGCCTCAGTCTTACCTTGGCTGTCTTCTGTCGTCCCCGTCAGCATCACCACCTTGAGCTCCGTCACCCTTCCCCTCCTGTGCGTGACATTCATTACCGAGAACAGTCTGGTGGCAGCGGTATGTACCACCATTTCGGCTTCCATTTATTTCGTATGAAGTATTTGTAATTCAGCTGTTTAGCACTTAGGTAATATTTGCGACTTAAAGTGAGTCTTCCCCAACATGCACAGGGCCATGACTGCTACCCAGCGCTGTTCGTCTACGACGCGGCCAAGGGGGCCCTGACCTTCGGCGGGAAGCTGGACGTGCCCAAGCAGAGCGCCCAGCGCGGCATGACGGCCAGGGAGCGCTTCCAGAACCTGGACAAGAAGGCCACCACGGAGAGCAAGGAGGCCGTGCTGGAGTCTCTGCACAAGAACAGCATCAGGCAAGGCGCCCGGCACACCTCAGCTCCTACAAGGGGCCCTTTATATCTATATAGGGGTATAAATAGCAACAAAAATCAATAATAAGAATTATATCTAGTGATTAGCTTATTTTTGTTCCTCGATCGATACTGGGTAAAAATAAATCCCACTTAAGGGCTGTTTTGCAGAGTATTGGGACACCAGCACGTCTCATAAGCATATGCAGGTGCCCTCTCCGCCATTTTCACTAACGACCACACTAACCCGTGACCCGCAGCCAAATCTCCATCCTGGAGGGTGATAAGACCAAGTGCTCCAAGTTCTGCACCACCGGCATGGATGGAGGGATGGCCGTCTGGGACGTGAAGGTAGGGTACCCCTGTGCCTTGCGCTGTAAGCCAGACACGGGGGGGGGGTCGCTTACTGACACACCATCCGACTCTTGATTTCAGACGCTGGAATCTGCCATGAAAGACCTGAAGATCGTTTGACCGCTGCCTCCTTCGGTAAAACAGAAGAAACTTTGCTTGCAGGCTGCGCTAAATACGCCTTTATACTTCACGAGCGGGTATATATAAGGATGTTCAAATGTAGCAAAACGGTGACAAGGATGTACTTTTACAGCTAAAGAATATTTTAGAAAACTTTGGGTTTTCAAGTCATTTACTTTATCTTTTTTAAGGACTGCAATGCTTGAATGTGATGCTTTTATGCTGGTCATACGCTGTTTTTTAAAAAAAAATAAAGGATTTCTCAGCTTTGTATAATGAATTTCAGCAGGTCTTGACTGTTTACTTTGACATTACTTCAGAGGAACATTATCCAAACTCATTTTCCAATTAAGGATATGGACATGACCTTTGGTTAGCTAAATTCACAGTCAATATTGTTATACCAATGTTATGGCGCATCAGGAACGTACACAAGATATACCTTCTGAAAACACCACAGGACATTTAAGTACATTGACTTTTTTATTTACTCACACAGAATGTCAGTTTGAGGAACAATTCACATTTTATACAAAAAAAAATGCATTAGAAAACATCATGGTCTATCTTCAGCAGTCTGATTTTCAAACAGAAAAACCATTCTTTACAATGAGCTGTTAGTCTGCTATGTTTGGATTAACTGAACACATGAGAGCCAAACTGCCTCGTTCACCGACACAAATAACATCGTAGCCACAGTCCACTGCATGAATGGAGACTGAAACACAGTTTTATAAAGACCCTGACCTGTGTGACATTTGTCTACAGTGCACTGCACTCTTGGTTTTACTGTGAGAAAGTGAGGGAAAGAAAACTTGAATAATCTTAAACCACCAATCAGCATCTTCAGGGTTCAAACAAGGAAGGTTTTGGACATGTAGGATAGCCAATAAAATTGCCACCACTACCCCTGAAGAAATCTTTCTGCCCTGATTGGTCAGGATCAGCCCGTCCCATACACTGAACCAGTCAGCTGGGACGAATTCAGACTACAGGTTCTAACGTATCTGGAATACTTCTCCTATCAAACATGCCCCTATCAATTAATGTCATATAACCTGCAGCGAAACAAACCAGAACCAATGTCCAGAGAGGTTAAAAGGACTCAACTTCAGCATGGAACTTGTGCATTTTACCACGTAATCCAAAAAAAAAAAAAAAAACAGGATTCAGATGAAAAGAAAAGCTATAGTCAGTCAACCTGTTGTGCTTTCGTAGTGTTTCCCTTACCGTGCAGCCTTATTGCTTAAAATTAAAAAAATAAATAAGAGAAAGGAGTGACATTATGTCATTCCTTAATGCGCAAAAGAAAACTTGGGATGAAATTTTTAAGAAGCCAGAGAAGAGAGGTCAGAGACTGAGAAGAAAGCCAACACTTCATCAAAACAGTTGCGTTGCGTGAAACACTGGTGCCAGATTCCATTAACCCACGTTGTTCGCCAAGCCGACTCCTCAATCCGGGGAGACTGTGGGCCGCTGAAGAGGCCGTGTGACGCCCCACGCTCCTCTCCATTACACAGGTCCATATTTACGATGCACAGGCTCAGGGCATAAATTCCCATCACATCAGCATGCCACACACAAGTATGTTTTTATAAGGAGAGGACAGGCCGCAGGGGGGTGATCTAACTATTAGGTGCGGAGTGGCCGTTACTGGAGCAACCTCAAGGGGGGGGCTGCTTTCAGGCTCCCCTCCCCCCATGGGAAGCCTGTCAGAGCACCCTCAGCGGACGCCAGCCATACACGGGAGCAGAAGGGCGGCCTGCCGGAAGCGTCTGTACAGTCGGCATCAAAGCGAAAGGCGACTAGCGATTACATACTTGGCACGTGTGCATGCAAAGCCGGGAGAATTCATACACCCCACCAAGGAAACTACTGCTTAGTTAAGACAGACCATACAGTTGTCTGGGTTTCAGAGCCACTGTAAGAAAACTGCTTTTTTATATACGTTTATATATACATACAGTACATACACACAGTTTTGTCAGACTTACTGCTCTCAACCCCCTCACCACTTACAGGATTCAGGGGCAGCCTCAGCCAGTCGCCCTCACACCCCCACCCCGGGTGTCTCGTCCCCCCCACCGCGGCCCGAGCCGCTCAGTCCGTCTCCAGGATCATGGGCGGCTGCTCGTTGTCCTCGTCCAGGCGCAGGGCGTTCATGTCGTCCTCCAAACCAGCACCCCCCACGGCTCCTTGATCCTCCGGGTAACCTGGAAGAGCAGAGCAGAGCAGAATGGGCGTCTTCCTGTGGTGCCCCAGTGTGGACATTGAGCGCGAGGGTCGGCGCTTTGATATGCGGTACCTTTGGCCACGGCCGCGGCGTATCCCTGGGCCACCAGCGGGCGATCGTAGGCTGTCGGTTCGAGGATTTCATTGGCTGGTTCCACGCTGCCATCCAACCTGAACAAGGGCGGTGTTTGAGCTTACTTACGAAAACACGACAAATGTCATGTAGCGGTTCTGTTCAACCTCATCACCTCGTATTGGGTACGACGGACGGGTGGATTGGTGGATGGAAGCTCTGTTCCTCCACTAGTCAATAATTCAACCAAATTTGAGCCCCACAATAAGCTGCATCAGGTTTGCTGGGGGTCAAATAATTGGTATGGAGTAGAGGTCGAGGAAAGGATAGAGGAGCAATGCACTGGGTGAGAGGGGCTTGGTGAGGGGGGGAGGTGTCCACAGCCGAAGGAGAACGCCTCTCACCTGTGCTGCTTGGTTAGGGTACACTCCCCACCCTCCTGAGGGTCCAGGTTGTACATGTACAGGTAACCGTCAGCCGCTGCCACCAGCAGACGGGGGATCTTCTGGATTCTGAGATGAGAGGGGAGAACTTTGAGAGGTGGAACCGAACATTTTAACTTCACTTCTCACATCAGCCGCGAGGACAGGCACGAGTGGAGTGTATCCTGAAGTACGTGGTGACAGGCTTAGCCAGACTTCACGGTGCACAAGGTGATCCGGGAACAGACCAGCGCCTGGGGCCGTGGGCAGAGAAGCTCATGTCTGAGTATTTATAGTGCTGGAGAGGAGTCAAAACACCCGACTCGGCTGTAGAAAGCAGTGACTGCAAAACAACATCTTGGGCAACAGGAGACACGTGGAACAGGCATTTATAACTACAGGTTTGAGGAAATATAGGGTCCGGTTACAGCATGCTCATTGAAAACAGAGTACGTGTGAACTTTATACAGCAAGAGAGAGGTTGGCGTGCAAGTGTGTATGTGTATACAGTACTGTGTGAAAGGCTGTCAGGAAAAAAAGCCTCAAGTTATCTGCGTAGCAGAAGAGTTTACGCAAGTCGGCACAAAAAAAGTAAAACATTTCTTTGTTTCTCCAAAAAGTTACTGATATCTTGCTGCATGGCTAGAACATTATTTCAGTTCCCAGCTCTTCAGGGGCACCCTAGCCATTTCATGCATTCAGTAAATTTATCATGAGTTTGTTTAATTAATCAATTTAGTTAATTAAATAACACAAGACACTGATTAGTCGATAAATACACGAGTATGTTGGATGGTTCCTGCCAAACCAGGGGCTACCAGAGCAAATGTTTTTATTTTTTTGCTAATCTAACACCCTACGACAGACATAAAATCACACTTTTACATCAACATGAAGGGAATTTAAGCAATATTTTGCATAGTACTGTATGTGTATATATGCACAAGAAAAACAGTGTGCAGACACATCTGTCTCAGTGACCTGTGAAATGGTCTGATTCTAAACCTGTGGTTGCGCCGTAATTCACAGTTAACTAAGAGAGTCACTCACATGGCAAGAGCACAGATGTTCTTGTGGCCCGAAAAGGGCAAGCGGACAGTGGCAAACGCTCTGCCCTGGCTGAACATCTCTGACATCTGGGCAGGAAGGTAACTGGTGGACGCCATCAGGGCCCGGCCAAAATACCCGGTCCAGGTGGTGGGCTCCTCCTGCGGCCTGAGAAGAGACGTCTGGGTGAGGCAGGTCCCCCCCGGAGCCCCAATATGGGTACGGCTGCTAAGATCTGCTCCAGATTTTTAAGGTCCAAACTAGAACTACATTCTCTTGGACTATCTCGAATCAAGGCATTTCCACATGAACTCATATTTTCACATGCCACACATAACTCTTTATAGCGCTGAACCAAAATAACTGCCTTTGTCAGATTTACAAGAAATACACAAAGCGAACCTCAGAGGAAAGAACAAGTCGCTGGAGAACATCTGGGAATGTTAAGGTGGAAAAAGAAGTAGGAATGTTCTTCCCGGTGTCTAAGATAATCTCGCCAAGCGCATATCTGAATGAAGGCCTTGGAGCTCACGCTCAGAGATCGCCGTGTTTTATTACAGCTACACATGCTGTTTTTAAATATCTAACATGGAATTTCCAGCCACAGAGGACAATACAAACAAACCAGCTCCAGTGTACCTCTCCCTCAGAGTCTCCAGCTTGAAGATGTGCACAGTTTCCGTATTACTGGAGGCTGACAGAAACAGGCCCTCCATGCTGAAGGCCAGTGAGCAGATACTGACGCACCTGTTAGAAGAGAGCCACGGGTAACAGCGTTGCGAAGGTTTACAGCTGAGGCGGCCATCCTCCTTAGTAAGCATCACAGACCACATGCAGCAGGGCCAGCTATGCTACAAGTTCATATGTGATTACGAAGACACCTCCCCTACTCTGCATCTATCACCTCCCCCCCCCCCCTTTGGTTATAGTTTGGCAAGTCTAACAATCGGCAAAGATAAACACACACACAGACTCTGACTCACAGATACACACATACATAGCCCACCTCTTCATTCCCCTCCTGAACTCAAAAAGCTTCTGCCCTTCTGGAATGGAGAACACGCGGATCACCGTCCCCTGGAAAGACGGATCAGATGCTCAGTTCACCCAACACTTTAGCTTTACTTTATATAGAAATATACTGCATGCAGTTTCAAAGCACATCACTGAACGTCCCCTTCCTTTTTATTAAGACAGAACAAAAGCCCACCACTTAAGTACAAAGGAATTTATGTCCCAACACTGACACAGATAACACTGTTAACGGATGATCTTTCACAGGGTTCTCAAATCAGCACGCACGCAAATTTCTCCATTACGAAGCAAGCACCTTACTTAAAATCTGCTTTAAATAAAGTGCAGTGGAGTCAACAAGAAGGCCAGCGGAAACGGAGGGGTCAAGGTACCTTCTCGGAGGCGGTGGCCAGTTTGGTGCCGCTCGTGTCAAATGCCAGTGCCGCCAAGGGGCTGTCGTGCGCGGGGATCATGTTAGCCGCTCGCTAACAGGAGAAAGTGCCGGAGACGCGAGTTTAAAACCTCAAAAGCCGGAGACACAATGAGCCTGGTACTGCTCTGGCTACTCGTGTTACACGGGAGGCGTGACGCACCAGATTGATGGTGTCGAAAACCTGAACTTCTCCTATCGACGCGCTTCCAGGGTAAGCCAAATAGCAGTTATCGTTGCTAATGGAGAGGGCGCACAAGCCTGCGAAAGCAGAGCAGACATAGCCAGCTGAGGGACTGCAGAGTGACCAGCAGAAACTAAAAATCAAAACTGCTAGATTTTATTTAACCCTGAAGTTTTCTATGGTGAATGAAGATCTATTCCCATTATGACTCATTACAGTTCCCCTTAAAATGTATTAATCCCCAAGGGGAAATTCTCTCTCCCGAGACTAAGGAAGAGATGCACAAATCAAAGACGTTTGAAATGAGACATATATAGTTCAAATAACTCTACCCACCGCATTGCTATACAATACCTGATGGGTTAGGTGGGGTCTCTCGGATAGTGTGAAGTACTTTCATGTCTCTGATGTTGTGAATGTAGAGTGATTCCTCCAAACATACTATCAGCCTCTGACAAACATAAACGATAATAATCAGAAGTGGAAGAGGACCGAACACGTCACTCATCATATCAAAAATGATGGAGCCCGCTACAAAGACCCGAGCTTATCGTTAATCCGTAATGAGCACCGCCGTCGTCCAAGAAAATCAATTATAAGAGGAGGGGCTGCGGTGGAAGGTTCTGCTCACGGTGCAAAACAACTTAAGAGCTAGAGGGTGAAAGTGCTTTTGTTTACCTGCCTGTTGAGCTTCACGGCCAGGATAGTGTTGGAGTAGCTGTAGTTACAGATCTCGGTCCCTTTTTTAAAGTGACACACCTTAAGCTTCCGGGGAGCTTTGAGGCTAACGATAGCGACAAGACTGCTGGAGAACAATCTCTCCACGATGCAGACATCTTCAGTGTCAGCTGGCGAGAAAAAGAATGCACAAAAAAAGGAAGAGTCATCGCAGGCTTTACACGCAAAACAAACCTCGCAATAAATGTAGCCAGACGCACTAACGATTACATTATACATTTTAAACAGTATATATGCAGTGCAGTTGCAGATCCAAGTAGCAGTTTCAGTTCTCCTTAATTGCGAAAAAAAACTTGAGCCAATAAGAAGTCATTGAAAAACATTACAGCCAATTACAGATCAGTCAGTCATTATTCAAATTATATATATAAACCTCCATTTCACCATTGTGTGTTTCTTTGGTGAATTCTGTTCCTACTTCGTTGGCACTAATATTTATTAGACACTTACTACATTCATAAATTTGTTCTAACTTGTCAACCGAAGACAAAGAGAAGAACTTGTATCCAGATTTGGTGCCGACAGCTAAGGACCTGTGAGAGAAAGAAATGAGAAAATAATCCACCTTCAGTTCCATTTTGTGTTATTTTGCATGATTAACACAATTCATTTGCCAGATGACTTCCAACAAGCAACAACTGGCTTTGTGCATGACCTCACCGTCTATATATAATTCAACCTGTCCCCTAAACGCACACCTTGTGCATGTCTACAAAGCCACCCCCTCTTGGTGATCAGTCCCATTTCGCGACTTATGTTCTTCACAGCGGCTGCATCGCACAGACCTTCTCACATTAGCGTGGCAGTGGTGTGGCTTCATACCACAGCTGGTCACACATGGCCACCTGTGCGGCATTTTCGAGGTGACCTGCGGGACAAGTCCATGTGGCGTTTGCACGTGATCAGCTCCGTTATCCGTCCATCTGAGTCACTAACAGCATTTCTCCTCCTTTTTTTACCGGACTGTTTACCCACACCCATCGACACGGCCTAGCCTGCATGCTGCATTGCCCGTGAAGTTACCTACACCAACAGGGCTCTGAATCTCCACAGATGACCAAAGAGATAGATCCAGGACACAATCCCTAATGCCGGACCCCTGTGTCATCTAATTCGGCGGCATGTAGTAAGTAAATAAGTTATTAACAGCCTGCTGGTGCTTGAAACGTGCCTGTCACACGGGCTGCCATGGGTGGGTCCCCCAGCACACGCAGCTGCTACCCCCACATGACCCGACCCGGGGACTAAAAAGGCTGTTTATACGGTCGAAACCGCACATCTTATTCACTTGACGTTTTTATTAATCTAAAAGTCCCCCGCACCCTCCCGGAAGTCGTTTACAGGTTTACAGGTAGCCCAACTAGGTAACCGAGACATCGTTAATAACGCTAGAGGTGTGCCGCAGTTGCCCACCAGAAACCACGCCCGTGGCGAACCTGTCTGTTCCGCGGCCTGTGGGATGCTGTCCCCCGGGTCCCCGACACGCCGACACCCCCTCCCCGCTCCTTACGTGTTGTCCTGATTGAAGTTGGCGAAGAGGAGCTGGCCGCAGCCAGCCTCCCCGCTCTGACTGGCCAGGTTCATCGGCTCAGCAGCATGCAGAGGCGCAGCGGCCGCGGGACACGCAGCATCCGGAGCGGGGGGCCCGGCCGTGGACGGTCAGCCTCTCACCGACGCTCCGTCTCTCCCTTCCTCCTGGCTGTTGTTGTTTTGCTCGTGCGGAGCCGTGCATGTGCCATGCGCATGCGCGGCTATGGGCGTACGTGCATGCGCCCGAGCGCGCTTGAGTCGAATACGTGCATGACTCGTGAATTAAAGGGGAAGTGAAAGGACCGTCTGCTTTTTCTGTTTGCTTTACAGCCATTCTTTTCTGCTGATACTGAGCTATGCATTTACTCGATACATGAAAAATAAAAACATGGAAATATGATATTACTGTAAATATGCTGGGTCATCGATTCATTTTGATAGCCAATTAATGAGAAGGAACTTACGGTTTAATATGGACCATGAAAGTTCATGAAATTGGAGTTTTTTTTTTCTTTATTTGGCTCAGGCGGACCAGCTTCTGGTGCGAAGAAAAATAAATTGTAAGGTAATTTATTAAAATCTGAGATGGGTTGGCACTCCATTCTGGGTTGCTCCTTGTCTCTGCAGACTGCAGCTTTGTCAAAAGGCTCCGGACCCCCACAACATTGTAAAGAACAAATGAATTTTAAATTTTTTTACATGGCTCATTTCGGATCTTCCACTTTATACATACTCTACTGTTCAAAATTTAGGGTCACAGAAATGTCTTTGTTTTCCATGAAGACGTACATAAACGGTGATATAGCTAAATAGGAAAAATAGCCATTGACAAAGTTAGGAAAAAAAAACATTTTTTAAAATTAAAATAATTGCATTCTTCAAACTTTGCTTTCGCCAAACAGTCTTCCATCTGCAGCAATTCCAGCCTTGCAGACCTTGGGCGTTCTAGATGTGAGTTTGTTGAGGTAATCTGACGAGATTTCTTCCTGAAGCATCTCCTGCAAGCTGGATTAGCTTGATGGGCACTTCTTATACATACCATTCGGTGAAGCTGCTCCCATAACAGCTCAATAGAGCTGAGATCCGGTGACTATGCTGGCTATTCCATTATACACAGAATACCAGCTGACTGCTTCTTCCCTAAATAGTTTGGAGCCATTTTTGGGTCATTGTACTGTTGTAGGACAAAACGTTCTCCAAATAAACACAGGGTGTGGCATGGCATTGCAAAATGGAGTGATAGCCTTCCTTCTTAAAGATCCCTTTTAGCCTGTACAAATCTCCCAGTTTACCATCAAGCAGCCCCAGACCATCACATTACATGCACCATGTTTGACAGACGTCATCAAGCACTCCTCCAGCATCTAATTTGATCTGCATCTCACAAACATTCTTCTTTGTGATCCAAACACCTCAAACTTAGATTCATCTGTACGTAGCACTTTTTTCCAATCTTCCTTTGTGTTCATTTGCCCATCAGTTTTTTTTCTTTGTAATTCTGCCTAGAAGGCCAGCATCCTGGAGTTGCCTCTTCACCATAGAGACTGGTGTTTTGCAGGTATTATTTAATGAAGTTGCTGGTTGAAGACCTATGAGGTGCTTGTTTCTCTAACTACACGCTCTAATATATTTCCCCTCTCGCTCAGCTGTGCATCAGGGCCTCCCTCTCCTCTTGCTGTGAAGAGAGAAGTACAAGATCATCAGATTTCTGGCAATTTCTCCCATGGAATCGGCTTCATTTCAGACGGACAAGTATCTAACCCTTTTGAGCTTGTGATCGAATCCACAAATACTGATACTACCGATACTCCACTAGTCCAAAGAGGCCAGTTTTATTGCTTCTTTGATAATAACAATTTTCATGTGTGCTAACATAATTAAAAAAGGGTTTTCTACTGATCAATTAACCTTTTAAAATTATGAACTTGCATCAGCAAACACAACATTCCACTGGAACGCGGGACTAAATGTTGCTGATAAGGGGCCTCTGCACACGCATGTAGATATTCCATTTAAAAACAACTGTTTCCAGCTATGATAGTCGTTTGCAACATTATAATGTTTACACAGTATTTATGACCACTCTGATGATATTTTAATTGATTGTACTTACATCACTGCCACATGAACCCAGGACACATAAAATAAGCTGTGGTTCTTCCCGGCCCCCCCTGAGAAATAAAATAATTATTCTAAAACCATTACTTTTATATATACAGAAAAATTTTATCTAAAGATAATCTTTATCCTGCCCCCCCCCCCAAACAAATTTAATAAGGGGGATTTGAGGCGGTAGTGGTGGTGTTGGGCGGGTGAGTTTCCATATTTCCTCAGGGTATCTGTGGAATAGGGCTGATCATATTGTACAGTTTCAATTTTGGACATATTCTAGCTTTTGACTTGCCTTATATTTCACAATCCTGCAAAGCTCCACCCAATTTTACTCCTTACTCAGCTGCAATCAGCCCATCTGATGCCCCCCGCCCCAGCATATAAAGGTCAGTGCCCCACATACTCCTTACACTGGTGGGTTGCCAGGTCATTCCTCCTCAGAAGATCCCTCTATCCGGCCTTTGTTGCCTAATGGGTTGGCTGCACTGCTGAAAATCATTTAAAAATTCACCTTACTAATATTATGTAAATAGCAGCCAACAAAGCTGTTCAAAATATTTGTTTTGTCAAGATCAATGGTAAGATGACAGTGTATATATGTATCTTACAGTAACTACATGATCAGCCGTAACATTAAAACCACCTGCCTAATATAGTGTAGGTCACCCTCTTGCTGCCAAAACAGCTCTGACACTTCAAGCCATGAACTCCATTGGCACCAAGGTGTTAGCAGCAGGTTGTTTAAGTCCTGTAAGTTGTGGTGGGGGGGCTCCGTGGAACAGACTTGCTTGTCCAGCACATCTCACAGATGCTGCATCGAGTTGAGATCTGACAAATTTAAAGTCCGAGCCTTGAACTCCTGTTCATGTTCATTCCTGAACAATTTCTGCAGTGTGGCATGGTACATTATCCTGCTGCAAAAAGCCACTGCCATCCCAGAATACCGTTGCCAAGAAGGGGAGCACGTGGTCTACAATTATGTTTAGGTAGGTGGCATGTGCCAAAGTACTATCCAGATGACTGCCGGGACCCAGAACGTTGAAGATGCTGTGGTGCCCGCAGCATCACACTGCCTCTGCCAGCTTGCCGCCTTCCCGTAGTGCATCCTGGTGCCATCTTTTCCCCCCTGTGAATGATGTACATGCAGCCTGCCGTCCATGTGATGTACCAGAAAACATGACTCATCAAACCAGGCCACCTTCTCCCATTTCTCCATGGTCCAGTTCTGATGCTCACTTGCCCATTGTAGGCGCCTTCAGCAGTGGACAGGGGTCAGCATGGGCGCTCTGACCGGTCTGCAGCTACACAGCCCAATACACAACAAGCTGTGATGCTCTGTGTGTTCTGACACCTTTCCATCACAGCCTGCATTAACTTTTCAGCAGTTTGTGCTACAGCAGCTCTCCTGTAGGGCCAGGCCAGACAGGCTACCCTTCACTCCCCACAAGCATCAATGAGCCTTGGGCACCCATGACCACCTCGCTGGTTCACCAATTGGGCTTCCTTGGGGCCCTTTTGGTAGGTACTGACCGCTGCACACCGGGACCACCCCACAAGACCTGCTGGTTTGGAGATGCTCGGATCCAGTCATCCAGCCGCCACAATTTGGCCCAGCCATTGGTTTTAATGTTATGGCTGATAGCTGTACGTTAACTCGCCTCAGTGCTTTCTCTGTTTCACTCACGTTAAAACAATTTTGTCAGAAATTAAAGCACTCAATGTTACATCAGAAGAGCCTGAAATATTTACAACACTGAGATCACATATTCATCAATATGCATCTACATTTAAGTTAATTGAGCAAGCAGTTGGTTAAATATTTGCTCAATCATGCATAGGAATACTTAAGAAGTCACAACACTTTCAATTACACCTTCATCTAGATCCCAAAAAATGACATTTAAAAACATAAATTATATCAGGATATATTCAACAGAAAATGTTTTCTTAGTGTTGGATGGATGGATGGATAAATTCTCTGATGTTGGACTCAAATGGGCGATTGGATACATACTGTAGAAGAACCTCCCCACCTTCACTTCATGTATTACTGTTAAGTCTATTTTTAAATGATGACATCATTATTCCAATAATAAGATGCAATATCGAGCAAGTTATTATTATTTTTTTTATTTTCAGATGTTTGTATTTGTTTCTTTGGTATGTTTTTACTGTTTATGATAGATATATAATCCTAAATGATCCTAGATTCCCCCGTCAGCACTGACTCATACAAAACTCTACTTATTTAATGAGAAAGGAAACTATTGTTTTATTTTTCGTAGAATATAATTGATTATAACCAATAGCACAGGCTGTCTTTAGTAAGAATGATCATTTTTACTAGTAAGAATTCTATTTTTAGTAGTTATAATTCATATTTCCACTCTATAATTCAGTTTTTATAAGTCATATATTCCCATTGATGAAAAAATTAATTATATAACAATAATTTTTAATAGTGAAAACTGAATTTAGGATATGTGAGGCCAAAATACAATGGAACTCAATGGGAATATATGACTAGTAAAACTCGAATTACAGAGCTCTATAATATGAATTCTTAATAGTAAAAATACAATTCTTTCTTACTAGTAAAAATGAGTCTTACTATTAAGAATTGCATTGTAGACATCTTAAATTAATATTCTTACTAGTAAAAGTTGCATTTTTACTAGTAAGTATTGAGTTATGATGAGTTAGCCTTACCTCAATAAAAGACAATTTGGGTTACCATACAATATGACTTTAATTCTTGCACCACGACAATTTCGCACTGTTGCACGTTTAGGGCTAATTAAGTGTAACACAAAAGAACAACATGATCTAGTTCATACATTTTCTTAGATAATGTCGATTTTCTCACATTTCCAATGCAAACGATCACTATTGATTTTGGTGATTATTCCAACAGCTTTCACCTTAATACCTTAATGTGATTATACGATACTTTCGCACTCCTCCGTATGATAACTCCAAACAATAAATACAATTAATACGATCATGACATTATTATTAGGTCTTCCACTATCGCAGGAATTGGCCAGTATGTATGGTTAATACACACAGAGAAAGCTTTCGGAATGTTAAGCTAAACGTAGTTATTTCCAGTGTTCATCTGGAGACACTAGCGGTTTTAATTGTAACACGGTCCCAAATCGAAAGCGGAACCCGTCTTGAGCAATTCCTCTTTTGACCGAAATCCAGCGCTTTAAAAAATGAGGTTTTTGTCCCTTTTTCTTAAGAATGCAAAGAACTGTCTCAAATCAATAGTTCCCTTTGTATCGATTCAGATCCGTAGATTATTTTAACTGTTTCAACATTTCAGGTCTTTTCACAGTATCTCTGCGAGGACATATTTTTTGTTCAAAAATGAAGGCCTATATAAAATTGCCGCGAATATTACTTAAAACCGCTATATGTCTGCTTACTTTGCACATCGAAGTGTTCGTATTAATCTACAAACAGTGGCGTGCGTGGATAGATGATGGTGTGGTAAAGTTTTGTCAGCCCAAAAGCTTTCCCCTGAAGACCCTTTAACTTCTGTCTTTGGGAGGGGATTTGTGGCGGCATTGTCTTTGCCTCTTCGAGATCGTTCAAATACACTATGCTCTGCTTGGAATTATAGATTCGTCAATATTTCGTCTTTTTACGGTACCCGAGCCGGAAGTTTCAGTAACCTATTAGTATTGGTGAAAAGAGTAACTTGCTGTTTCTGTAGTGTTCAAAGTGATCGTAGGAACACGCTGACTCTGTTGAAATGTTTCAGGATTTTAAGAAGACTAGATATGGAAGGTAAAGTGAATATTTTTATATGAATATCTTTTGTCAATATCTTATGTCTTTACTATTTGAAATATATGTTTCAAAGTTTCGCGCTCATGTTACACAAGTTTGGTCGTTAAAATATAAATGCATTTATAAACCACCGACGGCTACTGTTTGAGAAAGTAATCAAGCAATAGATCAAAATTGGTATACTCGAGGCCACAAAGTATGAAATGTTTACTTTGATTAGCTCATGAATATCGAAAATTTAAAAAAAATCATTCGTTGCCTTTTTAAAGTTGCGACAGGTTATTCTTTTGTCATTCTTCTGTGTCCATCCAAAGCATCATTATACTAACGCAATACTGAATTAACATCATCGGTGAAAAGAATAAGTTAAAATACATTAACCAGAACTACAGCTACACGTGCGTCCGGGAAGATGAACATAGCAGACGCTATAAGGACATTCTGGTAAATTACAGCAAAAATGTGCGAAACCTATTTCAGAAAACCCGTAACGTTGTTGACCACCAAAACTGCCCGAGTTAAATCCATATAGTACCCTATAAATCAATAATGCAACAATACAAGGGGGGGGGGGTCACAAACAATACTGTAATAAATAAAAAGAAACTGGAAGGTTTTTATTCATTCTGAAAGCTATGTGTATATCAACATCATTTGCAACGGAAACTTCGGTTAATTGACTAAAAAAATGCCAGATAACTACAAACGTTTTCTCTGGATTCGGATTCGTAAGGGTTCAGCTGTGTTACGTGGGCGGATAAAAGGTTACTGCAGGCCTATTAAATAATTATGTTTGTGGTGGTGGTGGTGAAAGATGCACTACCTGAGTGACCTCTCTGGGAAAATTCATGCGGCACCCGCGACCCCTTAGCTGTCAATATAAGTCGGGAGGGGCGGGAGGTGGCATTTGGCGCCCGCGGTTTGCTAAGTCGGCGCTCCCTCAGTACATGCTGATTTGAGCTGATCTCGCCTTTGCTAGGATTCGATGATCGGGTAAAGGCGCTATATCATTTTGTGGTTCTGTCAATGGCCAAAGCAAACTGACACTTTATCAACTTAAAGTAAAGGGAGTTATATTTGAATTGCTCTTAAATGGATGGAGGCATGAGCGTAAATTATGGGTGGCTGGGGGGAGTTTGTAACCCCCCCCCCTAATAATAAAATCCCCCTGGACCCCTTTAAATGGGTGGACACCTGAACTCCCGCCCAATGCTCAACCCAAGGTAATGCCCTTGGACGGAGGTACAAGAAACATAAGCTTGGCTACATAGCCTATAAGTCATCAGTCATTAACTGAGTCGTTTATATAGCGTAATAATGACATATGGTTTACATTTCAGTTTGCATCTGTTAATGTCACATACAGTGTAATAACTCTTTGGGGCGCAATGGCTCAGACTTACTCCGTGGCGTTTATGATGTTGCGGTAATTTGACAGCCTTAAAAAAATCCGGTTAACATATCAGGTTTTACGACGGCTTTTGTTTTGCGATTCAGAGGATAATTTATTTAATACCTCAATCGCAAATTGTCTTAGGCTGCAGTCCATCCAGTGACCCGGACAAGGGTAAGTGGATGGATAAGATGGATGGAAGAATGGATAAATGCATTATTTCCGCTCCGGTGTCATTTTCCCAGTGCTCTGTACTCTGTGCTGTTGTAAGAATTTAAAAGCCTTAAAAAACGATGTATGCAAAAATGTCAGGCCTGTTTACTTTCCTTTAAGGCTGTGCTGTATATTGTTTAGATTTAGGATTAATACTATTAATCCTGAGTATGAGTACTGTATTGTTCTTTTACTGTCCGCTACATAACAGGGGTGAGCAGTGGGATGTGGAATTACCAAGTGCAATATTAGGATACAGAGCCATGAGCTACTCATCACTTACTTACCAGTTACTTCCTTCCTACTTGTCTGTGAGCCGTAACCTGCATTGCTGCCATTGACCACTGCTGAGGTGAGCGAGCCACTTAATTAAAGAAAGGAAGGTTAGGTATTAACAGGTGGAAGTATGTTCCTGGTTCTTTAAAACCTTTGAAAACTGGATTTTAGCTGCCAGAATCTCTTTTGGTATGCCTCCCTCTGTCCAGAATTTAGTAGATATTTCTTTTTTTATGTCTACTATTGTGAAAATCATGAGATGTTAATATAATGCGATATGGTATTTGTGGACACGTGCTGGCTGTTGGTAAAGATTATTCAAGCAAAACAATGGCCTAAAGAAATATCGTTAGCTGGAAGGAGGAGGAAAAAGCCCTCTCTTAGTGAAAATGGAACAGAAAGGGACTGCACCGGGTCGGACGTGATTTCCCTCCAGACAAGCGAGGCTTTATGTTTCCGTAACCAAAGAGGCGCGGGCTCTCCGTCTGACAATAGGGTGAGAATGTGCCCGCAGTCCCGGCCAGGAGCCCGGTCCCTGTTCGCTCCACCCGACCGCCCTGGGCACTCTCTCTGAGACGCGGGCGACGGCACAAATGGGCCATTCACATCCGTCCCCCTCCGCTTCCTCCGTTTGCCTTCAGCCTTGATGAAAATGAAGAACATGTTGTACTCATTAATGCTTCCGTTGTATCAGGTAATTTGCACTAATTAACAGCACATTGGATATTCTCATCTAATATTCGTTAATAGTCACTTCTTCGTAATTGTGTTTGTTTACGATTATGTCCACAGAGAATTCAGATTGCCAAGCATTTCAGTGATTCATTTTACAAATCAGGCAATAATATCTATAATTAGTTTTTTTATTTTATGAATTAACAATTTTGCACCGTAATTAGCAAATTCTTCTAAATGAAGCACGTCTGGAAATTTTTATAATATGAAGATGGCTACTTGATGCTTTTTCTGCGGGTCTTTAGACGTTACCGTTTAATAGTTGATCCCCTGTGTGTACCGACAGATCTTTCCAAATCCCGTGTACAGGTTTCTGATTGGATGCACACCACCGTGGGGGTGGTCTTGTTCTGGAGGGGCTTGTTCTTGTGAAGATGGGATGGCAGCTGCTCTGCCTGAATGATCACATCCTCTGGTAGACCTGATGCAGACGCTCGATGCCTGTCACTCGTGATTAGCCAACTCGATCAGGTGAAGGGCTGGGATGTGGTGATGCATATCGAGGGCTGTCGTCAGCACTGCCTACCCCTACCGAGCGGAAAATGCCGGAATAAGAGGGGCCATTATGCCCTCTGCATTAGTCTTTCATCTGCAGCAGTCAGAAGAACATAACTGCAATCACATTATTTATTACGCAGGCGTATGTTTGGTGCCTGTCCGGGGGTGATAGTGCATTGAGTATATAAATAAAACTAACCGAAGACATGGATAGCGTAAAGCAGGTTTCCTACGAATTTTAACATGAAGTCCAGGTAATTGAGCTGCCAGCCTCCTCAATACTCAACAGAGTACGATAATAAATTATGGAAACACTTTACTTGAGGGATAATACACGACTATACTCTTAATTAATCACAAGCTAACTCTTACTTAATATATTAATTAACCACAAACTATATTTGTTCATGATCTATACTTCAGTAGTACCTAGTTACAAATAACTTACTAGCTGTATCGTAAAGTCAGAGAAACTGTGTGACTGGGTTAATCTTCTGATATTCTGCACTCCGGAAATCAATGGCACTAGGTGACAATAGTGACAGCTGGTGCCAGGCACTTAGTAACGCAGTAAGTTCCTGAACCGGAACTGATTATTATACTTTATTTGGAAAGCATAGCTTGTCGCACTTTATTAGACAATAAAATGACATCCTGATGCTAAGTGTTTAGTGCTTAGGTTTTGCTATTTAATTGTTGGGTTTTCTTAAATGAGGAATTCACATTTTTTTATTAGGTTATTCAACAATTAGTTGAAAATTAGAAAAAAAAATTGGCAGATTATTTGATACCAAATTAATCGTTAGGTACAGTCCTAGATTTTATTTACATCCCACTGTGCCTGTGAGGCAGGTTTTTTGCCAGCTAACTGAAGCTTGTGTGTGCAGTCAAAAACAATCATGACAAGTGCTACGTCATGTAAATTGATGGTTATAGTGCAAATGAGAAATTAATAGAATATACATATTTTGACATAGTATTTACTCTTTCAATTTATTATTTAATTGTTTCATGTACATGACAGATTGCGCAAGTTACTTAGAAGCTACATTAAAAAGCTCACTTAGATTAACTGCTTTCTTGAACAATCATACACTCTTTGATTTTTTAATTGACTGTATGAGACACCACTGTTTGGTCTGTAAAACCAGAAAGGAAATGATATTTATGAGTTGAAATAATTAGTGATGCTGAAATGAACTGAATGAGGTATGTGTATTTGTTTATTATACATGCGGTTAAAAGGTTTCTAAATACTTCTAAGTGGAAATATTTCTCTAAAGTGCAGCTGGAACCATTTAAATGTCACCTGCAGGATGGAGACGTTTGCGTGTCTGAATCTGCAGCAAAACTAAACTGTCCGCCTAAACGTATGAACAGGCAGTCCTGCGGTATGAGTAAATTTGCCAATCTGCATGTATCTTGGAAGGAGCTTCTGCAGAGCCGTCCGCAGAGATTTTGAACCACTGCTGGGAAATGGGACCAACAAAGAACCGGGCTAAATGCGAGATGCTAATCGTCGCTAACGTTTTCTAACGCAACAGAAATCATAACACGCCAAGTAATTCCAAGTTGATGATGTCATGTGACCTGTCAGCTGCCCAGCACCCTCACCCGCATTAGGTGATGATTGCAACAGCGCAAAGAAAATGGAAAATAGGGGCTTGGGTTACACCAGTGTTCCCGGAGATGCTTATGAGAACATTTACATCATCACAGTTAAAAATCCAAAAATCGTTATGTTTTTATAAAGTCATTGAAGTGTATCTCTGAAATCCTGGATTAACATCTATCGCGTGCCCTTGGGTGCAAAATCTCCATAAAGGGAGATTACATGCTGCATTATGCAAGCACAATATTCCAAGAGACTTTCCAAGCCAGAGATGAGTTGCTCTGCCCACCAGCTCTAAGAGTCTCAAATAATGATCATACGCGCTTTGCAGTGCCGGGTTACGTGTAGAGTGGTCTTCTACACTCATCCCCCTCAGGGGCAGCGGTGATGCTCGCCTAGGGGCCACATGGGCTTTGACATACACTGTTGTTTTGCCCTCAGGTCACGTTTACTCCTTATCAGATACAGTGGGAGAAAATATGTAAACGGAATGAGGAAGCGAAGCGAAGGGTGTTGTCATTTTAGAGACGCAGTTACGTAACGCAATAATAAATGACGGTGTAGCTATAGGATTTGTTCACAGAGCAGATTAGACATCAGAACAGCTTCTTGTGTTTTCATCATGTATTTTCATCGTGTTTTTTTTTTTCAGATTCATGAATGGCCGAGTGCCGCCCCACAAAAGGTACCAACCCACGGATTATGAGCATGCGGCCAACTGTGCCACTCACGCGGTAGGTGGGACCCGAGGACTGTGACCACACGCAAAATGCATAGGTACCGCAGAACAACAGGTAGTGGGGGGTGAGGAGGTCAAGGGGGGGCTGCCGTGGAGGGATGGCGTGCAGGTGATTGGCGTAGATGTGTCACTACAAAGATCCTACATGTGTCTTTAGTCTTGCTGATTTGCCTGTCAAGAACAAACTTGGGACACAATGAATCATGGGATTGTTCTGTTTAGTAAGGATTCACCTGATGTAGCCTTGATATTTGGAGCAGGACAGAAATGACATCTGTGTTTTTTTTTACACCGTCCTCAGTACTGCTATTCTTAGTACTGGAATTGGTCTGACAATGGAAGATGACGCTAAATACATATGCGAGGACACAAGTACAGTGAAGTACACACATCATTAATCATACGTAGACACCCGTCTGCAGTTCTCCCAGAAGAGACGGATTGGAGACCCTTGCCCCAGTGCAGGGATGCCTTTGCTGGATGTGGGAGGACAGCTTGAGTCCTCCTGTCTGGCCAGATGTCATGGTTTTGCCTGTGGGAGACGCTGGGTAGCTCGACAGAGAGGTGTGGGCGGCAGTTTGGAGTGATGCTCGGGGAGAGTGCAGTACACTGCTCAGGTTCCCACAGATTCAGGCAGCTACGTGTAAAGTTCATATACAGTTTAGGTTAACGCTTAGTCTCCTCCCCCGTCCCGTTTTTATGCAGCTCTGGATCCTTCCCAGCATCCTCGGCAGCTCCCTCTTGCACTTCCTCTCTGACAACCAATGGGAGGCAGTTACCGCGTGGATCTACGGCCTGGGGCTGTCGGGCCTCTTCACCGTGTCCACCGTGTTCCACACCTTCTCCTGGAAGATGAGTCACTTCCGGTAGGTGCCCTGCAGGCGTGGAAGGTCCGCCCACCGCAGCAGCACACCTGCCAAGCCTCGCTCCCACGTCACACCGCCGGTGCCTTAAATCGGACGCATTCCGTGACCTTAGTTTCTCTTCCTGTGAGTATCTGGGATTTGCCCCGGTGCGCCCTTACTCGCCCCGGCAGACGCCCAGACCCAAATGTGTCGTGATTTGCCATGCGAAGGCCCACTCAGCCACTTCCTAGCAGCTGTCCGTATAGACAGAGCATCGCGATGCACTTAAGTTGCAGCCATTCCTGAGCTGGGCAGAGCGGCACATTGGCGGTTTAGCCAGGATAAGCGCCCGTGTGCCTCCCTGCTGCTGGGCGGATGTTTACTGTTTGGTAAACATTTTTAAAGTGGAGCCTAGTGAGGCCACGTGAGTGAACTTCTGGAAAGTTCACTCATTTTTTCCACAATATTCTGCTGGACAGTAGAAGTAATCCAGAATATTGGCTTGCATGTCCATTCTTATCCCACATAAGAGTTTTTGGATACTATGTAAAATCTCTTGCAATCCCAGAGGATTGTGGGTATCTCTTTCCATCCAACTTTATTGGCATTGAGGGTAACCGCTCCCCACAGATGGCAAACATGGCATTAACCTGCTCATACAAAGGCGTGTCCTCCGTTGTCGGGCTGCTCCTGTGAACATCACAGTCTCAGTAAACCGTTCAGTGCTGCCCGCTAAGTGGGCGGAGCCTCCCAAAACAGATGCCCCCGTTGCCGACTCCCTGGATGAAACGGGGGATTGTGCTGAGAGGGCGACTGGCATCAGATGGTTTGTGTTTTTAAATGGGGCAAAAAGTTCACGGATTGGAAACAAACTCACTTTATACTGATGAATTAAATGATGGCTGCTGGTTGTACAGTAATATTTCTCATGCGTTGGATAGGGACCTACGGGGATGTTAATGTTTCATTTACGCTTCTGAAAAACCCCTTAAGCTGTAACGGTGCTGCATTTGAGAGGCAGAAAAGCTCTCTGGAGTTTCTGAATCTGAAACAACGCGACTGCAGCCCCTACAGGGGACATAAAGCCATGCACACACACACACACACACACACACACAGTGGCAGGGTTTTGTGATGTAAAAAATAAGACCACAGTGAATCATTTCAAAACTTTTCCCACCTTTAATGTAACATATAACCTGTACAATTCAACTGAAAAACAAACAATCTGTTAGGGGGGAAAAATATAAATAATAAAATTGTACAATAAGCTGGTTACATAAGTGCGTACACCTGTAAACTAATACTAGCAACACTGAAGGAGATGCAGGAATTTCTGACATGTACTGATTGTGTATTATAACAATCTGCCGTATTCTACGTATGTCTGGAGTGGGATCGCAAGACGGAAGCCTATTCATACAAAGAAAAACATGCACAGAAACTGCACTGTGCTTCACCAGAAGAACATCATACCCACGGTGAAGCATGGTGGCGTCAGCGTCATACTTTGGGTGTTTTTCTTGAACTGCTGGAACTGGGGCTTTAGCCAAGGTGGAGGGAATTGTGAACAGTTCCAAATACCAATAAATTGTGACCCAAAAACCTTCAGGTGTCTGCTAGAAAGCTGAAGATGAAGAGGAATTCACCTTTCAGCACGACAATGACCCCAAGCATACATCCAAATCAACAAAAGACTGGCTTCACCAGAAGAAAATTGTGAAGAAGGTTTGTAATGTCCCAACCAGAGCCCAGACCTAAAACCAACTGAAAGTCTGTGAGGAGACCTGAAGAGGGCTGTGCACAGGAGATACCATCTGACAGATTTGGAGCCACTTTGCAAGGAAGAGTGGGCAAATATTGCCAAGTCAAGATGCGGCATGCTGAAGGATTCCTACCCAGAAAGACTGAATGCTGTAATTAAATCAAATGGTGCTTCAACAAAGTATTAAGGGTGTTCACACTTACAGTATGCAACCAGCTCATTGTACATTTCTTATTTTTTGTATTTTTCCCGCTAACAAATTTGTTTGTCTTTCAGTTGAAATGTACAGGTTATAGGTGACATTAAAGGCGGGTAAAGTTTTTAAATGATTTATCGTGGTGTGATTTTTTTACATCACAAAAACCTGGCATTCTAAAAGGGGCGTGTACCTTTGATATTCTTTGTATGTACCACAGTGCTTCTCTGCTTTTCGCCATAGTAACGCACACGGCTGCATGGTGACAGCTAGCAGGTCCGTCTCTCTTCAGGCAGATGTGCCGTAACCCTCCTCTACTGATGCATGCTCCTCTCCGTGCGGAGTAGCCGGCCTGGCCGCCGCCCAAACCGCAAACCTCCCAATGCCATCCTCTTAAACAGTTTGCTCGCCCCTCCGATGGTAGCAGTGACTCGCCCGGACTTGCTGCTTCACGTTTTATTTCTCCTACCTTCTGCTGAACCTGCCCCCAGATCCCAAACTGTTCTGACACGCTGGCGAAGCTGATGCATGCTGGGAAATAAAATATCCAGTGACAAGGTTTACGTGAGTTATTTGATACGTCATGCCCGCTTAAGGCTCGGCAGAATTCTGCAGGTTCTAAAAATGTTTTGTTGGCTTCGTGGCGTCAGCTTGCCGTTCACACACACAGGTTGGGGGGGGGGCACATCCCCCTGCAGGGAGAGGTTTTGGGTCTGAGCCCACCCCCTTTTTTGTGACAGGACTGTGGAGCACTGCCTGCACATGTGCGACCGGATGGTGATCTACTTCTTCATTGCAGCTTCCTACGCCCCCTGGTGAGTCGCGGCCGTAAATGCGCCCTGACCTGACAGCACAGGCTTCAGGATGCCCCAAGCTGTCTGCATTTCTGCCCTCTTTTATGTCCGAATGATTTTCCGTTCAAATTTCCCTTCTGCTTTATCTCCCCCATTATCGCTTACTGCCCCCCACTGAGCGTGAAGCAGAATACGTAAGGGACTCCCAGGTTTTTCCAAAACAAAAAATAAGTAATGCAAACCCTTGACATCTAGGAAAATAAAAATATGGAACATTTTAATACATGCGTTACTCGTGGGGCTTAAAATGGGTGCTGACACACTAAATCAGCACCTCCATGTCTTTACCTTCTAGCCATCTGGAGTCCAGGTCCTTGGTATAGAATGGTGCTGCTTTATACCTACCGCTTCATCTCATCACGACCATGGTGGCGAAGCTCAGATAATCACACACACAATCACACCTTACATGCACGTGTACCGAAGACGAGGAGAAGGGAGGGAGGGGGAAATGTGAGGCAGGGGTCACCTTGGATGCTACGCCAGTCGGTGGCGGGGCGCACACTCGCACACTAAGGGTAATTTAAAGACACCAATTAGCCTGATCGCAGGCTTTTGTTGGTGCAGCAGGAGGCCAGAGCAGCCGAAGGGGGCCCGCGGCTGCACGGGGAGAACATGCACCCTTCACACACACATAGGCGGTCATGCTGTGTGGATATGTAAACTGCCCTTTGGTGGTTCCCATGGCAACACGCCTGTGATGGGCTTGGGCCACTGCGCCAAATGCAAACCGTATGGCTCCACACAGGTGGGTCAGGCAGTCCCTCCCCGACGCACTGACACCCCCCAAAACGGCCTCCTAATTCAGCTCCCCTACCGGTCCTCGAAAGCCACACATGCAGCAGTCACTCCTTAGATGTTCCTGGTTTGTGGAGCATCATGTTCTGCCAGGGTGACCTTCCTGGAGGTGGCAGGCTGATGGACGGGCCGTGATATCCCAGAATTCCCGGTGGTGTCGTACTGCAGGAAGTTAGCACGGCGCACATATACGCTGTCCCGTTGCTGCTGTCATCGCGCGCGTCGCGCAAACACTTCCTACATTTACACACCTCTCATCTGCCTAATGGAAGGACATGTACAACAAAATATGTGCGATATCACACTAAGTGTGTAATATTTACAGAAAGAATTGCCTGCTTCTGGAATGGCTCAGTTTAGTGTTAGAAGTAATAAAGGAAACATTAAACACATCCATCCATCTATCGTGTGTAACTGTTTGTCCTGTTCAGGGTTTATGGGATCTGGAGTCTATCCCAGAGGTTACGGCACAAGGCAGATTAAAAATATTCAAAATCAAATAGTTTACTTAGACGCTTCTGACTCACCGTCACCCAGTACTGGACAGGTGGTGGATCTTTTGGCTTCGTTCATGTTATATGGGTTTAACACAGAGACGGGCAGAAATGATGAGCATTTGGACTGAATGTAACAGGGCCTCCTATTCGCTCCCACAGGCTGAATCTGAGAGACCTGGGACCTTGGGCCTCCCACATGCGCTGGGTAATATGGGTCATGGCGTGCATCGGCACGGCCTACGTCTTCTTCTTCCACGAGAGGTACGTGGCCGAGTTTAACCCACGAGTGCCCCGCTGTTCCCACCAGCCAACGTCTGCATTGTGTTCCTGAATCAAAGATCCGGTTTGCAGGATTCAATTTTATGACAGGCGTCCTGATTGGCCCAGAAAGTTCACAAGGGTGGAATCCAGTGGGGGTGACGGGAGGTATTAAATCAGCACATGATATGTCTGTCATCCCACAGGTTCAAGATTATAGAGTTGCTATGTTACACAGTTATGGGGGTCTGTCCTGCCTTGGTGATCCTGTCAATGGTAAGTAAATTTTTCTTTAGTGGCACATTTTAACAGGGAAATGCGGAAGTTAAAAATTTCAGACGGACATAAATAAAACGCAGACGTCTTAAGGTAGGAGAAGTTTCTGTTCAAACAGGGATTCCTGTATGTAAAGCAGAAAGGCCCCGACTTACAAATCAGCATACATTTCATACTTTTCTGCGAGTGACGACGCTGCACAAGTTCACCAGATGTTCCTTATGGCTTCCTGTTAGCTCATCTCTGGCTTGCCATTGTCCAAGGCCACTCACCCCCCATTAACCCTTATCTTATGCAAAAACTTTGCTGTGTTCCTTATTTCTGACACCCTACAGACACTTACTCAGGGTAAAACAACATTTTCTTACATCATGTAATGTTATACAATGCATTTCTTTCGTTTTAAGACTTTAAGGACTTTATGGTCTTACTTGACACTGATTCTGTTGTATTATTCATTACCACTAAGTATAGATATATTCTATCTACACATATCTACGCGTCTTCGACCGTAATCCCACAAGGCCCGCGGCATTGACCGCAATCCCACAAGGCCCAAGGCATTGACCGCAATCCCACAAGGCCCGCGGCATTGACCGCAATCCCACAAGGCCCACGGCATTGACCGCAATCCCACAAGACCCGCGGCATTGACCGCAATCCCACAAGGCCCACGGCATTGACAGAAATCCCGCAAGGCCCACGGCATTGACCGCAATCCCGCAAGGCCCACGGCATTGACCGCAATCCCGCAAGGCCCACGGCATTGACAGCAATCCCGCAAGGCCCACGGCGTTGACCGCAATCTCGCAAGGCCCACGGCGTTGACAGCAATCCCGCAAGGCCCACGGCGTTGACCGCAAACCCACAAGACCCACGGCATTGACCGCAATCCCACAAGGCCCACGGCATTGACCGCAATCCCACAAGGCCCACGGCATTGACCGCAAACCCACAAGGCCCACGGCATTGACAGCAATCCCACAAGGTCCGCGGCATTGACAGTAATCCCACAAGGCCCGCGGCTTTGACAGCAATCCCACAAGGCCTGCGGCATTGACCGCAATCCCACAAGGCCCACGGCATTGACCGCAATCCCACAAGACCCACGGCATTGACCGCAATCCCAGCAAGCTTCAACTGCTTTACTTCATAGGGGTACCAGACTTCTTTAAATTTCACATCCGCAGGAAATACTTCTGAAACTCTGTTGTCTGTAATGGGCACTTGCTGAATTGCACTCAGCTATGAAGATAATTTAACAAAATGAATGAGGATTTACTGACTTCACCAGGGGTGACTTCACATTGATCCTCTATTCTTTCTACTACGAGGTGATCGATTCATTATACTTGAAGCTCAAAGTCATCTTTATTGTCATTGTACAAACACACAATGAAATGAGGTAATAGAATCTCTTACTGCAAGAATCACACATAGTAATAGTGTTAAAAATAGACAGTAGAATAAAATAAATATCACAACTTTAAAAAATAATGCAACAATGAGTTTCCTAATACGTTTGTATCAGGGCATGAACAGAATACAGAATGTAAAATAGCTAGTTTTTTCATTTCCTTAAAATAGGTTTTATCAAGTTATGGTATTTGAGAATGATTCCCTACACACAGCATTATTACCCTAAAAAGCAAGTAAAATGCAGAAATGAAGGAGTCAGAGATGAGGATTGTGAGAAATAACAAGACTGACTCTATTGTTGCAGACTGACAGGGGGGGCGTCTTTGAGCTGCTCCTAGGCGGTGTGGCCTACTGCACGGGTATGGTGTTCTTCAAGAGCGACGGGCTCGTCCCCTTTGCCCACGCCATCTGGCACCTCTTCGTGGTGCTGGGAGCCGGCGCTCACTATTACGCTATCTGGAGGTACCTGTATGTGCCTGGAAATGGGCAGATGAAGACCTCGAGATGACACGACTGCACAACCTGGCCACGAAATCTCCCTGGAGACTTGCGACTAACTGCTGGCCTGACCGTTTCTTACAGCTTGATGAGAGGTGGTAACCAGGTTCCTGTGACAGATGTAGCATCTAAATGACCTTTTGGTCAACATAAGTCTTAGTCTTAGTCTAGTACTGTAGCTTTGCCCTTTGAGTCCAAAAGCATGCAGCTGCCCAGAGTGTATGATGCTGAGTGAACACCAGGCACCAGACTGGCCTCCCATTCAGGTGGCCTCTTGTCTCACACCCTTTGCTTCCTAGAATAGGCTACAAATGCACTTTGTCCTTGTACCGGATATGTGTTTTTAGAAGGTGGAAGGATGGATTGTTGCTAAAGCAATGACACATTGTATCATTTAAGATCGATCAATGTCCAAAACAATCCAGAACAGAACTGTAATGGAGAACCAGGCCGACAGATGCCACATCCCCCTCATTGCTCATTAGTATCCTCAGCGGACGGTGTTTACGTATAAGGTGCCTGCGGATCGCTTTGAGTAATGCGACGGTGTTGTCTTTATTTGTCGAACTCACTAAGAGCCTGGGGCTTAAGCCGGGGGGGGGGAGGGGGGGGCATACCATAACACAGACAAGGGTCTGAAGGACTGTTTCCAGTTCGCCTGCACGCAGAGACCTGGACAGGGAGGTGTGGTGTATTTATTTATTTATTTGTTCGTACCTCCTGCCTCTCTGATGCCAGTCCTCTGAGTTCTCAGTGGCTGGCAGGCTGTCCTGATGCCTAGCCGATTTTAGTGCAAGCTGCCTGCCTTGGGGGGGGGGGACCAGTTTATTAAAGGCTTGTTTTTAGGTCATGTAATTGTGAAGGGATCCAGATATAGTTCGGCTTCCAGTGGCTTCCTAAACACTGGTTAACACGCTCAGATAAAGCGACAGCATGAAATAGCAGATTCCTAGAGATGCTGAACTATTCATGGTCTGCAAATACTGCAAATTGTACAGCAAGGCATCTAGTGAAATTCAAAAATAATGAACAGTGTACTGTAACGAGGAGGTTTCTTATGGTTTATCTTAAACATTATTTTGTTTTTTTTCTGTGCAAGATGCCCAAACAAACACAAATGTAACCATAATCAAGGGAATTGAGGCATAATCCACGTTTGCCAACTGTCACACATCTGGCATGGCAGTCACGCTATCAGACTCTCACGCTTTCAGACTCACGCTATGAGATTCTCACGCTTTCAGACTCACGCTTTCAGACTCTCACACTCACGCAAGAAATCTTACGGCAAATCTATGTTATTCCATTATAAACCTCAATTTAGCTACATCAAAAGTGTTGCGGTAGTTTGCAAACCCTACAGACTATTCACAAGATAATAAAATTCTTACATACATGTAAATGCGTGTGCATGTGTGTGCAGACTTTTCTTGAATTGAAAATCTCATTCCAGCCAGCTGACGCTCCCTAAACCTATAACCCTGCCTAAACAAATTCATAAGGTGAATCATTCAGTGATCTTATTTTGGGAATTGTGTCTGTTTCAGATGTTCCTTGAAAACTTAGTCATTTCCATCCCACTGTGTGGGCTTCCGGAATGAGGCTCGTGATTTGACAGCATTGTGAACATTCCTGTCTGTCTGGCACTTTACTTAACACCCACACTGTGCTTCCCAGAAAAAAAAGATATTGTTCGATATTGGTGAATGTGAGATTAACTGTGCTGGAATCTGTGCCTTAAACTCACTTCTTAAGTCATAAGATGAAGCAGAAACAAAACATTTTACTGACAGTGAAGTATTTAAGTTGTAAGAAACTCATGCACACTGGCAGTTTTCCTATCTTAAACATATTTAATCTGACTTTTTAAATATCGTGTTGCAGTAAAGTGGGGATCTTACAAAACGGGCTGTGAGTTTATACTAAATCTGTGTAGTGCCTATAACCTGTACCACCTGATACCTGGTAATTATTCAGCATTTCAGCAAAGTAATCAGTGTTACTCTAAATGTATGCTTCATTTCAGTTCTGTTGGCATAATATGAATGTCCTTGGGGAAGAGATCTAATACCTAACTGCATTGTGGGTAATGTTTCCTACTACGAGTAGGTCATTTTCCTTTGCTGTGGTTTGTTGCTTTTTTTAGTTTGTTGTTACATTCCTCTAATTTTTATATTATAAAACAAAACATTAATATATTGACAGTGTTTAAAATCTTAAGAATCTACTGAGGTAAATGCAGGGATTAGTCTGGCAATTCATTCCTTAGGCCATAAATTTTACCCGAAGCCTCACAGTAGATCTGCCTGCTTTTTAATATATAGCACAAACGGGGTGGACTAAATGATGAAAATGCACTCTTAATGCCTTTCTGCAGTACATGGATAAGAATCTTGTTCAGTAGCAGTTTTTTATTACACAATGTCTTAAATCACATGTTATGGGAAACTTGCTGTAGATCTATACTGTATCTTCCCAAAAGATGTGAATGACAGGTTTTTTTTTCCAGATCTCAGAGCTGCCCCTGCCTGAAATGCACAAACTGTTCATTCTGCTGTAAGCAGTGGATGTGTACATTACAGCAGAGGTTTCCCTTAGTATTTGCTGTTTTAAAATGTGTGAATTGTAACACGACCCTCTTCTGATGACTGAATCCACATTAAGCACCAGAGGTGGACAGTTTAAGCATGAAAGGAAAAATCCAGAACAAGTTTTTATTTCAACCAATCAGTTGAGTGACTCTGTGACTGTGACTCTTTATGCTAAACTGATTGGTTGAAACAAAACCTTAATCTGGATTTTTACTTGCCAGACCTGAGCTATCAGCCTCTGTTAGGTACGGATCAGCTTACAGTTTCTCATCAGAGACAGACCATGGGCCATGATGATACATTTGGATGGACTGGAGGGTGACCTGAGAATGTGTAAACCAGTATGATCGCTGGTGTATGGGCACCTCTTCTGGAGATGGTCCGTCACTGGTCACGAACATGCCAAATTGTGTTGTAGTTGCAAAGCTTGTTTGAGGACTGGTCCTGTGGTTCTGAAAGACTTTATGAATTTAATTGACCTATCATAAAACATTCACATGAAATGTTAAAAAACATTCCCTGATTTAAAATTTCTTGATGGAACTATTTTGGAGTTGAAGTGTATTGAAATATATGGAGTATAAAGTATTTTGTTGTGTACCTGTTCCTGTAATAAAGATATATATTTTTAATTGTATTATATTTTTGGATATGAAATTATATTCTGACTGGACCATACCATTTTTGACCAAGTGTTTTGTGTGCTGTTCCAGTAAACCCCTTTCGAAATCTGAATACTTGTAAACGGTTTCTGGTTCAATTTTCTCTGGCCCAATATCTTCTACTTTTATAACGACTTATATTTACAGACTAGTTCGGGTCCATATACCCACGCAGCCGCCGGAAAAATCTCCGGTATGTTGGATGGTCGTCGACGTACGAAGTTTTTAATCCTTCTCTTAATTTAACTGGTCATACGACCTGTTAATAACCCAGAATTTTTTCCAGCATTATTTAGTTCTGTACACTAAATTTACTAATAATTAAGCAAGTGGCAGGGAAAGCAGATTCAAATCGATGTTGCGAGAAAACTTCGAGACGCCTACTTCTGATAATGCGTGTCAGTTGACATTTATGTTGCGCTGCAGATTCACTATTTCATGGAGGGTAGTTTTCTGTTTACTGCTAAGGTTTTATTTCCTCTGTCTTTGACGTGGAGCTTAAGGTCAAAGGTATACTGCGTTACATGCTGTAATAACCCAAGGTAGTGCCCTTTCACCGTCACTAAAAAAAAACAGCTTCCAATCATTACACATGCAAACCAAAATAAAAGGAGAAAACGGGTTTATTTCCTTCTCTCTCTTGCGGCGTTATTGCTGCGCTATACATATGTCCAGCAGGTGGCTCTCCAGATGCACTTGGCTTCGGCGCTCCGTTGCCGAGCGGCGCTCGTAAATCTTCGGCAGATTCCAGGCGCAGGGAATGCAGATGCGGGAGCCGCGGATGAAGGTGTACTCCCTGGACCACGGGTGGCGATGCGTTTTGGGGATAGCGAAGCCAGAAAGTTCTGTACGGCAGCTAAAGCCGGAGTCCGGCAGGATCCGAGGCAGGCTTGAAAAAGAGTCTGTTAAATTGATGACGCAGATCGCCTTTTTACATAGTGTTTAATTACTGCCACGACCTTTGTAGACCTGGTGAGTATTTATATTGTATTCATATGGTAATAAATTTAAGTGGATCCTATAACAACACATGAATGAAAACCATAAATTTATTGAAATCAAAAGTATGTGTGCGATTATATTTAAAACTTTTAGAATGAATTTGAAAATGCTGGAACTTTCAACTGAGTTGCCGTAGGCCTAATATTACGAATTGTTTATGAAAAATGTAAAACTTTTGAGGGAATAATTGCACAAGAAGTTGTTTTAAGTTGAGCGCAGTGTAATGCACAGGTGAATTTTGTAGGCGGGTTCGTATGTGTGTAGCAGGTGGACAGCGGAGTTGGCTGGAGCAGCTGAAATTAATAACGTGCTGCGTAGTTTGCGGCACGTTTTCTGCAGGATTTTGTATTTCTAAATCATTGGACTTGCTATTAAGTACGATCTCTGGGGGCATCTTACGGTTATACTGTCTTAGGCGTAATGCAACTTACATATCTTTATCTGTAAAACTTGTAACCCATTTGCGAATTTATGATTGAATGTGTCATGTATCTTGGATAACTTTAGTAGAGTTGGCACAACTATATTTAATCTGTAATGAAGTCAATTATTACTATGTCCAAATCAAATCAATTAATATTTACTTCAATATCCAAAGCTCCGTGAAGATTATCATTTATACTGTACTTCAATTACTAATCCCAGTAAATCTTTTTGGTCAGAGGACATGTACTGTAGAATAAGTAAGGGGATGGAGCTTTGCTGTAGATGACCTCAGTGCTCCTTCCTACAATCTCTTTCCTGCAACGTTGATCCATTTCCCTCCGGACCAAACTGTTCCCATTAATGTTTTTCTCTTTGATGAAAAGAACAGGCTGTCAGGTGAGGCCAAGAGTGCTTGCCGTGTCCAGCTTAGAGATAAATGACAACGAGACAGTGGTACCTTTGCCCCTGACGCTGATCCACATATCCACTGCCCCCCCCCCCCAGTGTTTGCGTGTTACGCAGCGTCCGCTATTCCGCTCCTTACTGGAGCACTGAGCACTAAATAGGTTCCTTGATGGGAAAAGCAGGGATCGTGGGCTGTTTCATTAGGGCAGATGAATGGCTCCCGTTGGCCGTCTCCGTGCCTCATAAACCCGAGTGCAGCGTCGGCCATTTCTGCCGTCCCTTCCTGTTCGGGCCCCCCACCCTTCACCCTGCAGCGGGACAATAAATCTTCCTGTACTTAAAGGCATGACGACTGACGAGCGATTAATTTTTGCCGGTCCTGCCCTTATCTTGGCCCTCCTCGTACAGGGTCCTTTATTCGTTCGATTCATGAATGTCATTCGGTTGTTTCTTTAGAGCCGCCTTCTCATTCTGCTGAGATAAACCAGCACAGGTCCACAGTGGCGTCAGTGTGGTTGGCATCACCCGGTGCACTGCAGGTCCGTCCCGCTCTATGGGGCCTGGACACAATAACACAGGGGCCATTTTCAGAGCATAATCAAGGTCATGTGATGATAAAAGCTCAAGCCCTCATGGGTAACCTGGGTCATGTGATACTTTGGGAGGAAATGAGATAAAGGGGGTTCTAATATAGGTGGCCTGACCATAGGTGGGTAACTCCGGCCCAGAAAGCTAAAGTCCAGACCAAGATTTTGTTTCAACCAGCCAGCTGAGTTTGAAGAGTCATAGAGTCAACTGCATGGCAGAAACTAAATTTTGGTCTGAACTGTCTCTCTGGACCCGAAGTACCCACCTCTGATCTTGACTACCCATCATCCACTTTGTGCAATTTCTTAGTTAGGGGTAAATTTCCTCCCCATTCCCCTCCCCCCCCCCAGACGGTGACCGAGACCGACC